>JAAAKL020015374.1:0-11519 GCA_010016065.2 Carybdea cf. marsupialis auct. non (Linnaeus, 1758)
TCAATACATACTTACATACGAACATACATACACACATACATACATACATACATACATACATACATACATACATACATACATACATACATACATTGGTAAATAACGTAAAAACTAATAGAAACAAGGAAGCTACTCACACAACTTCTTCTTCTCCTCCAAGTCCATTCATATCCATATTGTCATCGTCCTCATCATCACTTTCATAGTTGTAATTTGGATCATAACACAAGAATTCCAGGCAAAGATCCGTAATCTGATAAATAAATAAACTACAGTTAATATACTGTCGAAGAAAGTAAACCAAATGAGTACCTTGTAATCTGAAGTTGGCATTTCTTCTGTTGAAATATATGGGGTGTACGTCATGAGAAGAAAGGATGCTTATGGAAACTCTACTCATGTTCGTATCATATGACTTGTCTTATTGTAAGGTTTTCCAATACCGTGGATGGCTTATTAAGCATCATAGACCCGGTGGCTAATCAAAAAAGGAAATGACGATACTTTGTGATAGGAGCAGTCTTTTATGTATTTTGCGTATCTCGTACGTATCATATGTACCTTTCATCTATTTGAATTATTTCCACATTAAAAAAGGTTATAGTGAACTCCACAAGACATCTTCTAAACTAAATGTATCGTAGTACATTGATTCCGTAACTGGAAAAACAGGAAGTCAAGAGTTATTTCTCACATGTTTTACTCCAAGCGAGAACGGTAAAAAGTCAAGAGAATCCATCGATACTTTTGTTCTGAAACTTCCTTTTTCTACATTTAAAGTCTTCTTTTTCCATGATTAAGTGGTTTTGACTATTACCCACGTATATGGGACTTGTTACTAGAGCATAGAGCACTTAAAGATCGGGTGCCCTCACCAAAGGCCCTTCCTAACTTCACCAAAGGCCCTTCCAAACCTCACCAAAGGCCCTTCCAAACCTCACCAAAGACCCTTCCTAATCTCACCAAAAGGCCCTTCCTAACCTCACCAAAGGCCCTTCCTATCTCACCAAAGGCCCTTCCTAACTTCACCAAAGGCCCTTCCTGACCTCACCAAAGGCCCTTCCTAATCTCACCAAAGGCCCTTCCTGACTTCACCAAAGGCCCTTCCTAATCTCACCAAAAGCCCTCCCTAACCTCACAAATGGTCCTTCCTAAGCTCACCAAAGGTTCTTCCTAAGCTCACCAAAGGCCCTTCCTAAGCTCACCAAAGGCCCTTCCTGACCTCACCAAAGGCCCTTAACCTCTTGAACTGAAGACAAAGACCTTTATCAACTAGACCACGGTGGTTTATTTCGTTCTGATACTTATATTATATCAATCAGAGGCCAGTCTTAATAAGAGCCAATCCAAATGCTGTAAAATAAGCTCACACGGTGCTTAATAGGTCATTTACGGAATGCCTTTTTGTAAACAGTACTATTCAACCTCGATATCATGAAATCATCAATATAAACCCTTCCTTACAGAAACGTTGCAAAAGTATGCACAGTCATCACTTGGATTGCTCTTGCCCGCAAAAGGAATCCTTCGTGGTTCTGTTACTTGCTTGGCTGCTGCTGATGCCAAAATTAAACTTAATACCTAAGCACGCAAAACCTTCGAGTCGAGTAATAAGAATCACTTATGCCCTTTGAATCATCACCATGAAAATATACCCTGAACGAGTCCCTCACTTTCCATAACATTTTCAAATGATAAGCTATTTGTGACAAGTGCTGTACGCACACGTCATATGCTGGCCCACGCTACTTTCGATTTTACCGCAAGAATTGTAAAACAAGGCAAATGCGTGCAATAAACTATGACGCACAGCTAGGTGCTTTACAGAATATTCCATAATACTTTCGCTCCACCATTACTCAAATTTATGCGATCTTGCTATATAACAAGTAACCTCTATCAAACAAGTCATCATCCAGTACTACTTTGTTCGTCCAATAAACCTATTTGTAAATGGCCAAATTAACGCTGTCTGGAGTATATAAATAGCAGCGAGTATTGAAAGCGATACTGCGTAAATCGTAACTCTGCAGTTGCAGTCTATTCTATAACATCTCCATTCTTGCCCTCATACTAAAACCCTAATATTCGCATAAATATTAATGTTTCGAATTATAGATCAAAGAACCGGCAGCAACTGGAAAACGGCAATCTTTGCGTTTAAGTTTTAAAAGACACTAAAGAAATAAAAAATTATGTCACCAACAGGATTCGAAACTCTGAAGCTCGTCTTCGCGCCGTGCGCTCTACCAACTGTGTTAGGTACATTAGGCTGATAACATACTCACCTACGGACCCTGCGTTTAGTAAACACTAGGTATATACTTTCTTTTTGCCCTACGATAACTAAGTTTTGCAGCATGCGCTTCAGACGAAGCCAACGAACAATGGAAAAGAAACGATGCAACACGCTGGGCTCTTGCGCACTCCACATTTGCAGTATTTCGCGATCTAAAAAGATTGCCTGCAAGACCTTCACCTACGTGCATAGCGCCATTCGCACAATTGTTTACAGATTAAATCATGATTCCTAAAAATGGAAAAAACTGAGGCGACCTCTACCAAAACAATTAACTTAAGCATTCGAATTACCTGTCCCACATATGGTGTCACCTCCTTTGGACAACGGCAAACAAAAGACTCCAACGCCTAAAAAAATAGAAAACGAATTTTTGAAAACTTTGAGTAAAGCTTCGACGTAATAATACACGGCGCTGCCTTCTAGCAGATTTGGATCTTCCTCACCGTTTCATGGGTACAATTATGGTTTTCTGCTGTAGCCTTCGGTATCTAGTCATTGTCGTAGACACTGACTTTAACTTTGCACACTATGACCCCATAAGCTTATCTATCTAGGGTCATAACATAAAATCATAGCATAAACCTTTACTACTACTATTACTAATTTCAGATTTCATCTCGAATATTCTCATGAGTAAGTGTCCTTGTTTTGATGTACTAACCACTGATTCGTCCACAACAAAAAATAGAGCCTTTGACAAATCTCCTGACTTACGAGGTGCCAAACTATTACATCGTAAGGATTAGCACGTGGTTTGCTGGAGTTGCGAGCCCTTGCTATACATTGTTCTGTCTCTCTGTCTGGATAATCCTTTTGCTGATGAAGTTTGACACCTGATCTATACCTAACTGCCGTTTTCCCAAAACGAGTTATGAGATAAGGTCGACATGACTGTCAAGTTAGATCGCCACTCTAAAGCCCCGTTTCCACTCTTACTAACGTTTCTTTGCGATCGGTTTTGTGTCTGGGCAAGCGTGTTAGGACCCACTTCCGTCCAGTAGTTCTTGTCTAGCGCGCTTCTTTTTGATATTGACATTTTGAGATCAGTAACTTCACTTCCGTTTCCATTCATAATCTTGTAACGGAACTGACGTTCCTGAACACACTGGTAATAATACGGAGTAAAAGGTCATGCTCCCTATGTCTAACGTTGAAAAGGAATGCAAATTTTAATGGGGCTCCTATTGCATTTATTTTCCCCCGGCAACAGAGAAGCTTGGTCGATCCTCTCCACAGACATTTTATTCTCTCAAGTTTCATGCCAAAAAGTAGGATAATAGTATACTTTTTTATGTTGAATTGCAGCCCAAACAATGATAACATGAATGCCCATACAAAACGTTAATCGCAAAAAGCTGCGCGAAAGACAACAGTATCTGAATGGAAATGAGGTTTTATACTAAATGTGAGGAGAGGCAGACATTGCAGTACCTATTCTGCTACAAAATCTGTCTCACTCCTTCACACGTAAACTGTTCCTTTACTAGTAAAACATTATCGAGATCATTGAAACAAATACATTACTTATCACTTATATCCAAGAACCTTCTATTAGAAGTATACAACATCTTATAGCTAACCCACCTAGTTGCTATGCAACCATTTTTATCGAACTCATGCCAAGAAATCTGATGCTATAAAGGGTTTCTTTACCTTACGCATAGGTCGGTATGAAACGACTGGTTATAATAACAAGAAGTGACCAGTAACAAACAATGCTGCTCTTATTCACTCCGCCAAAAATGCAATACCAAGTTGCCACTCATCTAAATACTTCAAGAAAAATTCATACCTGAATACAACACTCTCTAAGTTCGTCATCGTTTTCCACTCTTGAATAATTCACGACTATTGGTATGATTCTTTCGAGATAATCTCCTAATCTACATCCAGCTTGGCGGCTGTAAGATATTGAAAACAAATGGTGCTGAAATGGAGCCACGGAGGACACTTGGCACAAAATCACTGGCGACCACAACAAAGCATCAATTGGAATAAACGGATATTGAGAAATTTACTTGAACAGACCACTTGAATAAAGGGGATAAGCTTATTCACCTTTTTTAAGTATCTAAGGGGGGGGGGCATACAAAGAGTATACCTTCTTCATACCTAGGTTCGGGATGTTAATATAATTTATGCATAGCTGCAAATGCTGGGGGTAGAATACACAGCTGCTTACGCATGAGCAGACAGGCACTAGCCGAAAGACCCATCCAGATAGATTAGCTTTAGCCAATGAAATCAGATGTCATTGATAGCAATCTATAAACTACTAGGTTCCTCGTTATAAGCAAACTATAAAGGAGATAGAAACTTGATACTCGAATAATAAATACTCCTACAAACACAACTGTAAACAAATGAATACTTGATGATCAAGTTCGAGCTGAGCCTTTACCTAATCAACCATTTAAAGTTAAAATCTTATATCACTACCCTTTTTTGTCAATCAGGGCTAATTCTGTTGGCTTTCAGTGACAAGCTGAGGATTTACACATAGAGAGTTGCATCCTTGAGGAAATCACAGATGAGATTTCTTTCGTTTCCGTTTTCCTTTTTTCTTTTGGGTTTTTGCCTACGATTTACCCGATTAGGACTGTTTTTGTAGGAGGAAATGAAACTTTTGAGCAAAACTAGGGACATGGAAGGTTAGTGCAGGAAGACTACTATCAAATAGATTGCGATCTTCGCTGCCAAAAGCACAGGTGACAATAACCTGTCCTCGGATTTTTCTTCCCTGTGCCCTCTCTTTGAAAACCTCTTCAACCACATACTGAATGAGTGTATTTTATTAACTTAAAGGATTTACAATATTGGGTATTAAACGACTGGAAAAACTCCATTTTACGATAGATAATCCAACTTAATATTTTATTTTCCTTTCTTTATTCCCCAACGTGCTTGAGTTTTAACAATGCAATACCCTTCAAGAACGTTTCCTCTCCCTTGCCACCACTCCAAAATGCACCAACCTATTCTTACAGAATCCCCTAGCAGGTCACAAGGCGGTCTACATACTTCTATATTTATCTCTGTTTTCATGAGGTAGGTTAAAACAAAAACCACAATCCCATCTGCCTGACACACATAACTTTCAACAACGATTATACAGTTTCCTTGATATTTGGTAACCTACCAGATGACACCGACGCACTGAATAAATGTTCTTGTGTTAGTTGTGCTTTTCGGTGATTTCAACTCCGCCAGCAAATGATTCATTAACTCGACAAAAATGCTTTGGTTGGCTGACATCACTAAGTAACCTGAAGAGGGAGAAAATGTTATGTAAAGTTGACTAACTGCATGTAACCTGTACTTTTTTGTTTCCATTTTGTTTTGCTATATAATATACAAGTACCAAATCTTGCTGTATTGCATCACTTATCACTTATCACCTGTAAGTACTCCACCGACCCCTAAACATATATCTAAAGCCTTGATTACTATAGTGTGGGAATCAACTTTGGCCCTCAAGCTTCAACCTATTTCCTTACGTAATCAGATGATCCACTATCGAAATTCAAATTTCTCAATAGCACTTCATTTCTGACACTAACGATGCTTCTATGTAAGAATGAATATGCTCACTCTATTCTTTATGGTCTGTTTAAATGGATCATCCCGCCTGCAAAATCCTTATACACTCTATTTCTTAGACCTTTTCGATATTTTAACTAACCTATCTGGTCTAACTAACATGTTTTTACAGTTATGAGACAATTGCTAGCTGCAAGGCCACCTATAGTTGTCAATGTAGTAAATGGTGTGTGGGAATGTAGTGAATGGTGTGTGGGAATGTAGTGAATGGTGTGTGGGAATGTAGTGAATGGTGTGTGGGAATGTAGTGAACGGTGTGTGGGAATGTAGTGAACGGTGTGTGGGAATGTAGTGAATGGTGTGTGGGAATGTAGTGAATGGTGTGTGGGAATGTAGTGAACGGTGTGTGGCACCTATACTTCTAGCAGTCAATGTAGTCAATGGTGTGTGGGAAGTCTTGGAGTGCACAAACGTCCTAAAATCTTGATACCACTTGGAAACTAAATGCTTAAGAGAAACAATTGAGAAAAACTACTGCGGAAAGTGCTTTGGCTATTGCAGATAAACGTTACCGCTCATTATTTACTGGAAGGTAGAAAATGAGATGACAGCAAATAAAGACACATAGCTGGAAACATAATAGTAGTTTGATTTATTCCAAATTAACACTTTGATCCTTGGTGCTAAAGTAGGCATGAGCCTTAATCCCGGCAAAACGTATCCGGATATTTTTGAATCCGCAAATATTTTTTTTCCAGATATAAAAATATCTCCATCCATACGCAGTGAATTCAAATAGCATTCACCTGTCCACACGTATTCGGATCCATTTTAGTTTCCAGAACTCTACTGCAGGAGCGAACAAAAAAGCCCGACAAAATATCAAATTCTTGGTACACTCGTGTTTAAAGTGCCTTTAAAGCTCCAACTATTTACTAACATGTCACAGTCAGGACAGAATACGAAAAACCGTGAGGTAAACAAGTTTGATGAGTGCTGATGATGAAGTGGAACTGTTGCTTAACATTACGATTGAGTACAGTACGTGCGATAGAGTAAGACATTCGGGGCGTTAGAGAATATTGACTGGGAATTGTGCCATTTTGAAATTTTGTGCAGTAATGAACGGTTTCAGCTTGTGAAGTCATTAAATTAAAAAATATCTGGATTCGCAATTTTGACTGTCATTCCTCCCTAGTTTTGCTTTTCAATTATTACCTGAAAATATACATACTAAATTATGGAAAATTATTGAATAACTTACACCAGTTACATTAATAACCAATCAACTCAGATGTCTCATCACTAATCCAATATTTCTTGATGAGACCTTTGTCAAGACTCTAAGCAAAAGTATATGTGTTTAATTCTGTACAAACAGGAAATACTTCTAATGAAAGATTACCCAATGGATGAGGCGAATTTCCTTGTGGCTGAGAATTATCTATGTGGGAGTCTATCAAGGAAGATAGATTCCTTTTCACCTTAACTATTCCCCTCTATTTCCAGAGACTTTGTCCAACTACTTCTATGAAAAACTAAAACAGATTTAGCTACTGAGTGAAGAGTAAGTTGTCAATGGAAACCATTGGTGTTTTCTTAAAATGTTGAATATACCGAAGCTATCACACTTCGGGAGGCAAAATCCATCCTCATCCTAGTAGAAATCTAAAATACATATTGGGATAAGTACAGTTTGGTAACCCCATAGTGATTAGTGAAAGGGCATCTGGTCTTAAAGTGCTCCATGCTCCAAACACGTCCCACGAAAGTGAACTCGTCTCACCTCATGCAAAAAATGAGATGTAAAAGACATTAAAGGGATAAAAAAATTTAAAATAGTAATATAGCAAGTAAAGAAAAAAATATTGCAAACTTGTGCCTTTTTAATGTCATCATTTACCTAGGGCAATGATTGTCCTTTTCCTGACAGCCATTCGTGGACTAACCAATAGTGGAAGCAGGCACTTGAGAATTGATTGGTGAAATGAGACCAAAAGGCCTAAAACAAATAAAAGGCTAATAAGTCAACTAGTAATGTTTAAGCCTATACAGGACATTTACAAAACAGACAATCGATCATCATACTCCAAGGATACTGAAAAATAATTGATATTTAACAGAGGAGGCTGTTTTCATAGATCTACAGTGATGTAGGAGGGCAATGTAGCCAACACATGGAAATGTAAAATCGGTAATGAGTGCAATAACATATACAATATAATGCAATATATTATACAACCTTTTGAAATGCTTTAAATACAAATAATTAAAATAAAATATATGTGTCCCTGGGCATGACTATAATCATTCTCTCTCAGTTCAACTATGGTACAAAACTCTGTGCTAATACTGTACAGTCTCCAAGTTTGACTTGATACTATTCCTCTATGCAAAACAATGTAATGAAGCTGCTACTGCCAATTTAACAAATATTAACTCAGATTCCATAATGACAGCTCACTCAATTATTAAACAAACTTCTTGACTAATCCCTTTGGAAAACACAAAATTCTGCATACTTCACATGAGGAAGAACCTGACTGATGCCTGCTGAAGCATTCTTAAGGTGGCTACTAAATCACAGGAGTCTAAACATAATGAGCGAGTTGGAGGTTTTCAAAGTGTACAGCATGTCCCCCTAAAACAACAATTCATACAATGCTGGCTTAACTTTATGAACCAAATACATTTGAAGGACTTTAAAGGAAGTATACATCAACTACAAAAGATATTTGCCATGTGGATGTATTTGTTAATGCTACATGGTGCATCAATATAATGCTTCTTTAATTTGGTGATATGAGGAAAAGTAACAGACCAACTTCACATACGGCAAAAACACACTTAATTCAAAGGTGAGAAGAAAACTTTACTTTTGCACTAAAATACCCTCATTCTCTTGAAGAATTAATGGTATTGAAAGATGGAAATAAATAGATTTATTCATTAGTAACCAAATAAATCTACAGATAAAAATAGCATAGTATTTTCTGAAAGTAGTCTCAGATTTAAACAAAGATAATATTACTCAATTGTCATGTACTTCGGGGTGATATTTGTGATGATAGCTGGTGTCATAATCACCATCATTATTGTTGTCCTTGTTGTCAACATGATAATAAGTGGTTATGGCTCTTATGAAACCAGGTATTGCCTGTGTATTCCTCCATTATACCACCACCATTAAACTCCTTGTCTTTCATACAAACCCTCACCCTCCCCCAATCACCTACTACAGTCATAATCAGCACGCATTAAGCTGAACTCTCAAAGTAAAGAATCTGTTTACACTGAATAGTTGTTCCTACATTGACAAAAGGGTGTATTTAAATCATCTAAAGCTACCAGGGTAGTCACCCATGCTTAAACAAAGTTTACAGCTTCCATATAAAAACATCCTTAAAAAGTACACTAATAAAAAAGTCCAACAGCTTACCTCCAAATCTATTCAAAAGATCTGACAAGATATCAAGTGCCTCTAGCTGTACTGACTGATCCTCAGTCTACAAAAAAACACATGGAAACAACATGCAAAAGTGATCAACAGAACAAACACTCAGTTGTATGTAAGAAATTCTAAGTAACACAAATGCTAGGAATGATGGTGAATTGGATTTGACATTGGGTACTGTGGTATTGTTTAAGTAAATCATGATGTGAATCTTAACAAACACAAATTTTCAAATTCATTGAGGATTGTTGATAGAAAGATAACGTTGCACTATAGCTCATTATGTGAAAAAGTTCAAAGTACCAATGGTACCCTTTTCTTTTAAAATGGAGGCAGTTGAAGTCTCTTCCTAAAAAAGAGCTTACCAACATGGCATGGTACTCCCCACAAGGTAGTTGCTTGGGATATCTTTTTTAACCCTGTTCAAGGCCAAAGCCACTACTAGGAATAGGATTACTTTCCCCTTTGGATGACAATCTATTCATGCTTGCAGTCCTGTCTCTGTCCTATCTCTCAATACATAGTTTCCCACTTCATAACAGCAGATGATAGAGCACAGTACCTCCGGGACCATGGCAGACAAGCTCAGGTTAGGTTTGAACTCATGATCCTTCATTTGTGAGTCTGACACTCAAACACTATGCCAAATGAATGCACCAGATAAATATTGCTAGGGGAGGGGAAGTGTATTCTGGGACAACCTGAAATAAATGTAATTGCATATACTATATCTTCATATTTGTTAATTTTGTTTTCATCAAAACTCCACAGGTCCACTGGCAATGGAAACCTTTACAGGGTCTGCATTGTAAAAAAGTAGGGAAGTCTTGCTATAGAGACGTAACAAGTTAGTGTATTTGAATATTTTAAGAAATATATTATAAACAATTCCTCAATCTCTTTCTTCAAATCAGGTAATGTATAAAATATACATTGCAAACTGGTCTTGTTTGAAAGCCAAACATGGGTGACAGGGGCCTCCTCTCTATATAAAAAAACTATCTATCTTTAAGATAACCTTATACTCTGTTCAGGTAGAGGGCAACCACCAGTACTAAAATTACTACCATTATCACCAAGATTACCATCATCATCACCATCATCTCCTCTTTATTGATGTACTGAAGTTTAGCCAAAACTAAAAGAGTAACCATTACAAGCAAGTCCATTTGTAAAAATGGCACTCAATTAAATAATCTTCTTCAAAACTGTACCTTACAGATGGTGTCCGTTAATCTTCCTGTTATTCTCTTACATATCCCAGAAGACAATGCAGATGAAGCAGGTGGTAATTCTCCAATAACAGTCTTCAATCCAATGCTGGATATGTCTCGTAATTGCTCCTTATCTGAAGCCATGTTGGTACAAAGGCTGTCAACAATAAACTCCACTTGGTATTCCTTAACTTTGCATACCAATGGACCAAGACTAAACAGTGAAACATTTAAATATCAATTGAATAAGTAACACAAGGAAACTGATGTCATACAACCATATCTATGAGTAACTCTTGCCAATGCCTGTAGTAGGAAGCACAAGCTAACAAGATCAATCACACAGATAAAAAACTCCACTTTGGTATTTCTTAACTTTCATACCAATGACACCAAGACTAAACAGTGAAACATTTAAACATCCAATTGAATAAGTGACGCAAGGAAACTAATGGAACACGCTCATACCTATCAGTAACTCTTGCCAATGTCTGTAGTAGGAAGCACAAGTTAACAAGAGCAATCACACAAATACTCGCCTACGCTTTATAGTGGGTTGGGGCTCAAAGTGCATTTTTTAAGATTTCTTGCTCAATAACAATACAATAACAATCAGGCAAAGAAGTTGTTTAATCTCCTTAAAACTTGCTGACCTTTCCTCAAACTCCTTTATGAGTATTTTGAAACAAACAAAAATTTGCTGATAGCGACATCATAATAATCTTTACAAAGCGTGAGATAAAATATCTACCAGCCAAAACAATTGGAATAAACCCAATTTCCAGCTTTGAACTAGCTCTCAGTTCTAGGTTTGTTATAAATCTTTTACACATAAAATATCAGCTTATAAGTGTAATAGTCAACAGTAGGCCTAATATGACATGATAATTATCGGTTTTGATCTATATTATGGTACATGGCAACATTTGACAGTGCTGTGACATAATTTACCTCCAATTCCAGAAATAAAGATCTTTCTGTAGCTAATAGGTAAATACACAATCCTGCA
>JAAAKL020015375.1:0-11519 GCA_010016065.2 Carybdea cf. marsupialis auct. non (Linnaeus, 1758)
TTTATGTATTGAACGAAAGTATTTACTACGAGGTTGAAGATTAATGGGCTGAGGCAATCACCTTGCAAAACTCCTCTATCAACATGGATGTAATCAGTGCGAAATGAATTAGTAGTTACAGAGGTATAAAATTCGCGTATAGGTTACCGATCAATGATAAAACACGAACTGGCACGTGGTGATATTGTAAACAACTGGAATTACAGCTATGAGCGACTTCACCAAAAGCGTTTTTAAGATCAAGAAGAGTAATAAATGCAGATCGTTGGTTTAATTTAGCTTCCTGAGTAACATGTGCTAGATGAGCAGTGTGTTCAAATGATAATGATAATAATGATAATGTACCAGATACATTGATAATCAAGAATCAAATCCATTTCTCATCAAATAGAAGAAAACAACCAAACGGCATTTTTTCCTTTAAAAATTCTACCACTCATTTGTGATATGCGCTTGTCTGTTTGTTTTTTTGCTTTCCCGTTTGCTTAACTGACATTCCAATGGAATCGAAGAAACAAGTAGTTCCTAGCAGTGATAGTTTATAGTTCCTAAGTACAATGTGTGACCGTTTCTTCAAATAGTATGACCGTGCGATAATTCCTTCAGAGTTGAACGAAAGTATGCCAGACGACATATCAATACCAGTGACGCGGTATTGAAAGAGATACAGAAGTGTAGAAGGGTATAGATTTACATGGTGATGATATCCTAGGGATATTGATGTCCCGTAACTATAAGTACGCTCTGCAAATGTAAAGTGCATGTGTAGAGTTTGAAAGACAAGAATTGGCGTTCTAAAAGATGCTAGCAAAAGTCACAACAACCATATCAACGACATGACTTTCGCTTCCGGCACATTTATTTCCGAGCCTTCACGAAGAAACACAACAAACAGAAGACAAGCATTGCGCCACATCCAGGCAAAATTCGATTCAAACTCTCTTTGGGACGTTCCATAGCTCAATATCACAAGTAGGCGACACCAATTTATTTCTTGTAGCTTAAGATAGGAGACTTTTCTCTCGAGTGGCAACGTAGAAAAAACGTTATTTTTCACAGAATTATAAACCCTGCCGTCAAACACATTTTTTTGTTACCACATTGATTTAAATACGCTCAAGCGGCCATCTGTCTCCCCGTCTGGCAACGCTAGTGATCGCTAACGCAAGTAAGAGAAGATAAGGTACGGATCGCTGTCCTGCAATGTAATGGTGGTTTTGGACTGAACTTACAAAAAAGGTGCCACACGATCCTTAAATCGACATAAAAATATGATATAACAAATGTTGATGAGCAACCTGACTCAAATTGCCCGTCAGCAGTTAGTAATGCCTCAAGCCGTTGATATGTGAGGTCACCATCATTACCTAAGGCCTTGGCAATCGATCCTAGTCATAATGCAGTCACGAAACATACAAGATTTGTGTATGACTGACCACTGCGAGTATTAAGTGACTCTTTAATTAGAGGAGAATTCTAAATTTTTAATTGTGGGTGTAGGTGCCGTGTCAATAGAATAGCTAATATGAATTCACTTTGTGATACAAATATCACCTTTCTTTAATTGTTTTTATACCTCTGTTTCTTTGCTGAATGATTTGTCACAAAATCACTTATGTTGATTACATACTGTTAGCGTGATAAGCCAATACTCACAAATAGGTACTCACAATGGAAATAGTTACATGTTTAAAGAAAATTGTATCTGTAGTTTGCAATCTGTAGTGCTTCCCGAATAGAATGTTGAGGATTTTGAAATACGAATGCCTAGTTTCTATTAAGTGAAATTGTCTTCCCTGCAAAAACAAGCCTTATCACCATCGCCACTGAGGGAACCTCCTAGGGATGAACTAGCTGTTATTCTAGAAAATTTAGCTTTTAAGTTTGCAGTCCTTTTGTTGACCAAGCAATCGTAGTAGATTGTTCTTGTGACATCTGTTTAGAGTTTTGTAAGCCGTCCCTTTATCAAATGCCTCTAGATGGCCATGGAAGTCGGCCTTGACTGGTCGCTTGAATAACTTGAAAGACCTAGTGACAACCTAGCGCACCGTCATCGTCATTTTCTTCGAATAAATGGTAAAATTCAGACTTGCATTTGAAAGAAGAAGGACACTGCATCTGCTTTTCTCTGCCAATCAAGCCTGTGCATATGTTCTTTTTAAGATAGATGTTCACACTCAAAGAATATCAAAGTTCCTACATATAAAGACTATAGATGAGACTTTCTCTATAGTCTTTGTAATATAGTAAAAGACAACTAGCACACTAGCAAAGAGTTTTATTGTTTGTAGTTTAAGTAGTTTTGTTTTAGTATTTTCGATGATGAATCAGTTGCTGACTAAAATTAGGCATTAGATGTTTCGAGGTTTGGTGGGGTGGGGGGTGGGAGGTGGATGTCAAAAGTGAAATAGAAATAGCACTTTTTCGTTTTAATGATATTGGACAAGCCATGTATCTAAACGTCTAACTTCCGCTGTCACGAAATTGATGTGTATTGGCATCCTATACTATTGTGTAGATAGCAAGAGACAATAATTATGAGATTGAAAAGCAAGAAAACTGCAACCTTATTTCTCTAAGCCGTAATTCATAACCACACAAGACGAGGGCAATACAGAAGACATCGTCAAGAAACGTGGCGTGATTTATGTGATATTTTTAATTTTTTGGATGTCGTTTAAAGCAAAATGAGCCGAAAGCGTTTCTTCAAACAGGGAATTGTTTTTGTGAGATCCATCACGTGAAATGGGTGACTGATTTAATTGTGCACTGTACATTTTAAACATGCTTTTAGTGGTAATAGTGTACTTTATGTTTAAAACCAGAGCAAAAGAATTAATAGTAAAGATTACTTTGATCAGTTACTCCAGCAAAGAGTGAGAGCAGAGCTGTTTGATGCACTGAACTACAGATTTTTATCACAGTTTCATAATTTGATGCGGTTTTAACACCGTGCACCCCCCTTGCAGGGTCTAGGGTGGTGCCCTCGTGCATGGGACTTATTGGATGCCCTTCCTGACGTCACCAATGGCCCCTCTGGGATTTGAACCCTGACCCTTTTAAGTTGAAATCAAGGAGCTTATTCACTAGACCGCGGCGGCTGCTATTACAGGTATACTTTATGGAGTACGAAGTAACGGTATGCTATTGATAAATTCCAAAAGTTAAAACTAATTTTGTAAATTTTATGGTACCATTGATATTGTATGATACATAATTATGCCTGCATTTTATCTTTGTATGATATAGGTACATATGATAAATTTCTTACATCCTTTGCAAAGGCATTAGGATTAAATTAAATTTGAGAGAACATTTTCTGAATTCTATAGATCTTATAACCTTTGCCATACAATCCCTTACTTAGACACGGAGACAATGTCCTTATTTTTCGTAACAATTACTAGAGGTCTGCGTCATAGGTTTTATGTACGTTTAATTTTTGGCCCCAAACCGGCCCACAGAATAGTATTAAAACCGCTGTTATTTTATCTCCATCTAGACTTGTGTTACTCTAAATTCAGCTGCAACATGTGTTACGAGCCATCTGCCTATGGACAGGTTTATGACCTCACTCTCGTGCCAGAAATGAAGGCAAGACAAGAAATAGCCTTCTGGGCCATTTCGCTTACAACAAACTCTACCTAGTTTTTAGAATATTCTTCACGTGTTATAAATTTAAGCTTAGGAATGATGTAGTTTCCTTTCATAAAACGTCGTACAATGCTGAAAGTGAGAATGATTTTTACACATTCGGAGTAAATATTTTAGCCTACGTCCCTTTCATTGGAGAAAATTGACATCTTGAAGAATGTCTCGGTGTTGTCTTGCCTTAATTTATGACATATAATGTCTCCTTAAACTAAAGGGGTGATCTTCTTGTTTACGTTTGATTCTCATATTACGGGTATCGGCATGCCAAAGAGGCATATCATGTATCGTACTTACGAGCAAATGAAACTTGCGGAAGAATACTGTATCCCAGGTGTTGACGAGCTTCGTATCTCATACAACACCGCAAGTATTGCTAATGTCAAAAGCCTTTGATATGTACGCTGATGTTACCTGAATCTGAGAGAATCGAAAACGATTCTTATCACGCGATCAGAATAAACGTAACCTTACTTAATGCTTGAAGCAACATGGATGGTATTGTGGTTACTAGGAAGAAACTTTTAAAAGCCGTTCTGTACGAATGATAAATTTATTAAGTTTTTCAACATATTTATGTGCCACAAACCTGAACCTCTTTAGATTGAAGCTCTTCGTTGGCCCCTTTTCAAGATCATATCACGAACATACTGTATAGCCAAGAGGCAATTTTAAATGTTATGATGTGCTGTCTGCCTATCTGCCTGCAAGCTTGTCCATCAGCAAGTTGAGAGCTAGCATTTGCAGGCAGTGAAGTGCAACTATTGATGCGAGTTTTTTTGAAAACCAGCATTGAGTTGAATGGTATTCAAACACCATAGGTAAGGCATTATTTAGAACTAGGTCAGTAAAACAACTTCAGGGCCTAGAGGTAGTAACCAATATATCGCGAGACATTATTTAAAGCCGATAAAAGGTGTTTTAAAACGAGGTTACTATAACGAGATTTTATTATTAGAATTTTATTAATATATTTTTATAATTAATTCTTATCCATATGTTCGATTGTACGTCACGCTCTATTTATCTCACAATTTTATTCAATTACATTTAAAAGGATTTTTTTCTTCAACGTGGGCACGGACGGGCATAGTAATATATCTTTCTTGTTAGTACCTAAGAATGATCTTCTTAGCTCTAAATAAGGTTGGTGACATAATTTTTGACCGAATAAACAGATATTTTGAATTCCTGTGCGGAACATGTGACTTGATTATATTAAGTGACTAATTTCGGCTCTCCAGTAACGATCGTGAACTTTCAGTTATCAGTTGGTTTTCAGGCATTAAAAGTCATCCTCTAAAGGGGAGTGGGGGAGTTTGTGCATCTAGTACACTTTTATTAATCGATCAGAAGAAAAACTGTAAAGATTAATATTAAATAGATTGCATAGTTATTTAAGCAATCTTAATGATTTTTGTGCCCCCCCGGTAGCATGTGCCTCTACTTGGGATGCCGCTCTGTTTATCAGGAGGTACGATAAGAGATTGCGTGTGGCCTTTATTATTGACGATAGTTATCTTTATGTTTCTGTAGCAAGCTGTAGAGCTTTGATACATAATTTCTTACACTCAAATCTGTTTGATAACATTGGCGAGCTTTCCATAGCATTGAAAATGTTCGCTAGATGCTCTTAAACTAGGGTTTTCCCGCTTGAATTTCACAGTTTTTAGCCAGGCGATTAAGAGGCGGGCAAGGAATGTGAGAGAAAATACAAAATTGAGTTTGTAATTCACAGCCTTCCATCCATGGAAGGAATTTTTCACGTCGGTTTGGAGTGTTGCTTAAATTTTAAGGATTTACAGCATAAAAGATAAACCAACACAGAACTGCATCATGGTAGATTTTAAGAAGGATTTCGTATGATATACGAACCAAACACTATTTATTGCTTATTAGACGTGTTTGCTCTCGTTTTATCTTTTTGTCTGAAATGCGGGAAAAGGAATGGCCTGTGGCAAGCAGATTTGGGTTGTTCCTCAAGGGTCTATCCCGGGCGCAATCATTTTGGTATTATATATTAATAACATGCCACAGTTGATTGTAGGCTGCTCCTTTATGTTGACTTTTGTTTTGTTTTACTCCTTATTTTTGCGCCTTACTTAGCAATAGTATACGAAGAAAAAAGTTGAAGGCCAAAAATTCAGTTTGCTGATGATGTGCTGCAGCATTAGGTCGGTCCCATACCAATTAATGACAGAGCCACTTTTTTAGCCATAAAACGGATGCGAGGCTTCAAAGTATTTGCAAGGTCATTAACAGTTTCGTTTAACTTTGTGGAATTGTGGAATACCTTGTTTCTTAAAGTAAGTATTATCTCCTAAACATTTGCAATTTATGAAAATGATAATCATGTTTTTCCAGAAGAAAACTTCACGTCAATTTTATTCATGAACGGTTGGAGAAACTCATCGACTAGTAATAATTTAATCAAGGATATTTAGGGTGTCAGCATACTGATGTAACGAGGAATTAGTGGGGCAGGTGCGAGTGGAGCATATTCCTTTGGGATACCAGGCGAATAAACTTGCGATTCATCCGTCAGATTCTATTCATGATGTCGCTTGTATTTTACCAGAGTTATGAAATTGCATGACAAAACATAGTGACCTGGTGACCCAGACCTTAACAACAGAGTGCAAGCCTGTGGACAAGAAGCTCGAATGAGTTTATCAAAATTTGCTGCGTCCACCTCCAAACTGATGTTGATCATGTTGATTTTCATGAATTAATAATAAACCTTTCTGTAAAAATTGGGTTTGTTTGTAAACTAAGGCCTTCGGAGTCTAACAAAACGTTCCTTGTATATGTCTCTCAATCAGAGGCCTCCGAGAAGCTTTGGCCCGGGATGGTAATCGCCCTAAATATACGGTTTAAGATTGAAAAGTTCTTTGTATAAGCGCCCCTGTTATAAAATGGGCCAAAGTGACTTTCAAAGAAGATCCTACGTTACGTTCCATAGGAAAGACGATATTTAACAATCTTCAGTCTTCCATCTTTACAAACAAACAGTCTTCCATCTTTACAATTCTCTTTTTCTCACAGAATAAGGACACAGGCAGACAAAAACTCCTTACTGAGCTAAAAATATCTCTTCACGTAAACCCCCTTTTTAATTATATTTTGTCTACCGTAATAGGACACGATAGGATCGTTTCTGAATACAGCCGCTAGGCACTTACTTTTTTACTTATCAGTTGTTGAAGTGAAAAGTTTAATCTTCCCGCAATAACTTTTCCGGCTCAAACATTTCCTGTTATCAAAATTTATATGAATTCCGATGTGTGTTTTAAAGAAGGAATGATGAGTGTTTTCAGTGCCGTCGCTATTTCGTCAAGGCCCTTGCTTTAACGTTAGTTTACTAACTGATGTGAATTAAAAAAGCTTGCCTTTCAAACCCAAAAAAATCGATAACTATTCCAACTACACTCCTCTAGTGAGCAGTGGAAGAGGCACTCGGAGATGGATATTAACTGTTTAGCTTAAGTAGGCAACAGTTTTTTTACTTTTGGTTTTTAAGTTGTAGTTACCAAGTTCTCCTTTTGTTAGTTAAAATCTACTCCTGCATCGTGTTTCTGAACCGTCGTATAAAGACACCAATAAACTGACCCCAGGTGTTCAATTTCATTATTGACTAAAAAAATTCTTTGATCTCTTGGATTTCAAGAATTGAGTGAAAAGTTGAAAGAGGATATGTAGTTTACAAGTCGGGGTTAATACCGCCTTAAAAGTGTGATACAAGATCGTGAACAGCTCACACCTGTGATTCTCCGGCGAGGCACTGCTCAGTCGCTCCCAGAGATACACATTAAGGCGTGCAAACATTCAAAATGGGTACCATTCTTATTCTTTTTGCTTTTATTGGTGCGATATCAGGTATGTATAACGTGCTAAACTGTATTTCTTTTTGGCATATGCTTACAAATGTTTTGGTGTACCTTGGAACAGTTTTAATGTGGTTTCTCCGTAGAGAAAATGGTTCGTTTTGTAGAGGTGGCAGCTGTTAGTAGTTACCCATGTGGCACGTAACCGCATTGATGTATGATTTGATTTAATGAACTGCATGTTACATACCTGTACGAATAGAGAAATGCCTGTTAACTTACGCTGCATTGTACAATTCTATCGCTGTCTGCAAAACCGTTTTCATATCAATCAATTTTTGTTCCTTGTTCAGTTTAAGAGCTGCTATCCCTCGTGTACTCAGGACGTGTTAAAGATTTGACGTTATTTTCTGAGCTCGCGAAACCCTATCACATTTTGCATTATCTTGCAACCATTATAGCAGTGAATGATGTAACGCAAGAATTTCTGGATATATTTTTCTGCAATAGGTCCTAGATAGTCGCATTAGCATCTCCCTAAGCTGTATAAGCGCATGATGGTCGTCTTTGCTCCACGAGCCCATTTTATATTTGCTTATTCTACATTCCGTAATACAAGTTTCGTTTCATCGAAATCTAGAGCGATGTTTCGCAAACAATTTGCAGCACTTGAAATATATGTAGTTGAATATGAGCACTACTCCGAAAGTATCTCACAAAGACCAAGACCTAATACGATTGTCCTATCATTAAAACTAGCAGTAGTAGGTTTTGCTTTCCAAGTAAATTTAAGCAATTTGCCATATATTTCGTAATGCAGACTAACTGAAGTTCTGAACAAATTTCTGATGGGAGAGATATCCTTTAACAAGGTATTTGAGAATTAGATAGAGTTACTCAATGAACGGGTTGCAGTAACGTGTTTCGCCACTTGGATGGAGTCATATGGTCTGCAAAGCGCATCCGATTTGTGTTGTTTCCTGACGTATGAACTACTTCTTAAACTACGACCAGATCGTCCTTGCTGATTTATCTGATTTACAGGTTGGACATGAAATTGATATGTTCTGTTATATGAAAACCGAAGTATATGTGTAAGAACGGCATGATCAATTTGACTAATTCTTAGGTTGGGTGCTAAATTCATATGGTCGACTCAGGACCTTTGACCAAGGATGCACAGTGTGCGTACTACATGTTGCAATTCGTGTATTTATTAACAGTGGGAGCATTAGAAAACAATGCAAAAGGTTTGAAGGTAGTATCACAAAATGTGCTGACAATCAATGTGCCATAATGTCCGGTGTAGAAAAAGACATTTTTTTAATTCAGAGTTTTACACCCATAATCAGGTCTTGACCTACACACCGAGTATCATTACGGGAATGTACGAAATTTTCTAGGTTTGACGATGCTTGTTTAAGTTGTGACATTTTGAACAGTCCTTATTGCCTTCAATTCAGTTTAATTGATTGTTTAAATTTTATTAAAAAATTGTTTGCACTACTATATAATTTCATGTGTTATCAAATATCAAATGACATGATTCCTTCGAAATTCAAACAGAACTTTAAGTTGGACAATTTAGGAGATTGTAAATGAAGCTTCCTTAATTAAGAGGAGCTAATCGATTACGCAATTGGTAAGAAGTCCAAAAAATTGTAACTTGGCGTAAACGCAGGAGCTACTTATTCATCGCGTGTTGCTATCATAACACACCATAATCTGCTTAGAACTTTCGCGAAGTTCAAACGATCGAATTCCATGTTCGCTTATCAATTAGCCGTAACCACAGGGGGACTGGAGGCTGAGGGGCTATTATTAAAGTGATTGAAAGTTTTTAACAAATTTTATGTCTTTTCCTGGCTAAGTCCTTGAGACATTGAAATCATTTGGGTGAAAATCGGTTTACCATCCTCGATAAAATTTTCGTGGTTACGGCATTGATGAGTACTTCAAGATAAGACGCAACTGATCAATTGGAGATGCGCTCCAGGTGTGAATGACAGGTTCGATCATTATGACCTGGAGTATTTACAGTAGGCGTTAGGAGATTCAGGGTAAGCGTGGATAGCTTTGAATTCTTTCCAATCTGGGTCCGTGCTTTCGTTTTGTAAATGAATGTCTGAAAAGAAGCGTCGACTTTACTTGCTTAAAAACCCATCCAGTCTGCCTCTGTTGAGGTTTTTACATAGGCTCTACCTTGGATTAAATTTCGGCATTTTTATGAATCAAATGGTCACGTGATCGATCATGGGGACGAGCGGTGTTATCGTTTTTGCAAGGAGTGGTTGTTGTCGCTTTCAAGGAAGTCAGAGGACATTTCGTTTCACGCAGACTCGATACTGAAACCGTAAAGTGATCAACTTGTACTGTAAATCTACTTTGCATATACTTTCCTTTTTTTTAATCGTAGCGTTAACGTGAATTATTTTCGTGGAAATTAGAAGTTGCTTTTATAGCGAACCACCAAAGATGTGAAGTGGGTTTTAAGGTTTTCTAAATGGGCATGGGTTCGAATTTTTTTGCAGTGTTAGATTGTATAATTTCCAACTTTTTAAATGTATTAAGAATCTGGATAGTGTTGCGAAATTAATCATGCGTTTCGGCACTCATATCGTGCGCAAAGCCACCCTATATTACACTTGACTCATGACTAACTGGTTTTGGTCACTGACTCACATATAGCACATATAGCACAAATTTAGTCTCTGCTTTATAAAATCGGTTGTGTAAAATTGGCCTATCTGCAAACAATGTGAAAGGTCTTGATTTCACAGGTTTTAGATTCATTTAACTGTACTTTTTGCGTCAAGACTGAACATTTTAGAGCTCTGGTGCAAATATAGCACATTATTCGTACAAATCCCACCATAAGAGTTTTGTGGTCGCCGCTTTCTGAACAAAATAGCTCAAATTGCCTACACAGAGGAATATTTCTTTTTAATTTGAATGAGCCTCATTTAATCCTTCATTCTCGATGCCAAAGTGCATACCATGTGATTGAGTACTTTTGAAAGAACAAACTGTTGGAGTTATATGTGTGGCCATGTTGCATCCAGTCGAGTTGCGTGCAACATTTATTGATTACTCTACGAACTTACTTGTGCACATTTTGATACCGCAGTTAAAGGATCAATCGCCGGCTTGTAGCTGAGAATTCATTTTGTCCTTTACGCATTGGTCTTTTCTTGTTCTTACTGCGAATGTTTGCCGACGTCAGCCAAGGATACATGATGAAATATTGAGTATATATAAGGAATTAAAGGAAACAATCAGCAAATGATTAAGCGTTTTCGAATAGCCAATGCTTGCGATTTCTCTTGGCTTAACCGACAAATTTCGATTTCAAGCTGACTTACAACAAACTGCCCACGTCTTTGCAGATTCCACTAAGAAACATCGAGTTCAGATCGAGATTTGTGTGATTTTGATTTATACTTTTAATAAGATTTCCATATTTGGAAAGTAATTCTTTTAGTAAAATGTTATAAGCATAGAGTCGTGTTTATTTGGTATCTATTGGAAGAGAAATCTTTTAATGGAAACAAAAATGATAATTTCCCAGGTAATTCAGTCGTACTGTTCTTAGTTAACATCCTTTTAAATTGAGGAGGAAAAGGACAAAATGATAAAAAATGCAAAGTTGTAAGTAGCTTTATGAGCTACAATAGAAGGTTGGTTAAAAGAGGGGGGAAATAGTTCCCTAACAGAAAATCTATTGCTGTAGCTTTGATATCACATCGTATTTATGAATGGATGTTATTCCATTTATGACAATACTGAAGTGAGTAGGTATTACGAGCAACCAGTGTTTACTAAGAGAGTGACAGCGTTTAGTCACTGATCCCAAATAAGGGGGTGGGATGAAATGAGGTTTGTCAGGGGTTTAGGAAAACGTTTCTACAATATATCGATTTATAATATAACTAATACTCTTAGATACCAGCTTGGAATACGCTCATAAGACACATCCGGGAGGTCTGGGAATGCACTCTTTACCCACTTTTGGCCTCCTGTGGTCTCTGAGGCTGCAAACCCGCT
>JAAAKL020015376.1:0-11518 GCA_010016065.2 Carybdea cf. marsupialis auct. non (Linnaeus, 1758)
TAGGATACATCGAGATACATCTATCGCCAAGGAAGATCTTTTAGGAGCCATCGATCTCGTAAATTAACCTTTCCAGACATGATACATCGAGATACATCTATCGCCAAGGAAGATCTTTTAGGAGCTATGACAGCTAGGGAATACTGGAAGGGTGTAGTGTATTCTATCTCAGCCAAGGCCGCAAAATGATAATGAGGAGGAAACGATCTTGCAGGCATGAGAGGCTTTTAAAGGCAAGTATTGTGTGACAGAGAAGCTATCACTGTGACCTTTAAAAAAAATAATATCCACAATTTAAAACCAAATATCATAAGATCTATTTTCTCATTATTGAGTGTTTCCTTCCATTTGGAGGACATCATTACTTCTAAAAGGAAAGCTATTTCAAGTTGATGCTTTATTAGCTTCCATTTCTATCTATCACATGGTCCAACATCCAACAAAAAATTACATGTGCAACCATTTGAGCCACTTTGGTCTAGTGGTTAAGGAATCTGACTCACATGCGAGGGGTAGTGGGTTCCAATCCCGTCTAGCCTGATATCAAGACTATCTGTTGGAGAAGGTAACGGGAGACCACCCCTGTTAATGTGCTCTCTCCCCAGGACACTGCTCGCTCTGGCTGGACAATAGGGTACGCTCAAAACCGAGTATACCACCAAAAACTACACTTAAATTACACTTACTCTTTTAGGCACAGTATTATTGATGGCAACTAAATTATTTCAAGCTCATTCACGGGAATATGGATAAACAATTTTAGGTACTTTCAAAGGGAAAAATAATTGATAGAAGGAAATTGAAAATCTACAAGGTATTGATATTTGGCTTAAATAAGTGCAAACCTTTCAAGGACATGGGGATGAACGTTCCCTAGTTTCTTTTACATTGTAAAACTGAGTATTTATAGTTTGATTAAATAAAGTAAACTTAGCCAAAGACCCCCTGGTATCCCATTTCACCCCTACTGTTCAAGTCATCCAAAAGGTCCCATGTTAACTCCCTCTACACAATGTAACCCAATACACGTAAAGAAGGGTTAGACCATATGATTTCTTTGCCAGTGACTTATATTTATTAACTTTTAAAATTTCAAAATTCATAAAACCATTTCACTGTAGAAGCCACAGTTCAGAACACACGTTAAAGGATCATATTTAGGGTGGTGTTTTCCTTTTAAGATTTGGATGGTAAATTGCTTGGCTTAAAAGTACTTCAAGTACTTGGTTGTAAGAATGATGCTAGAACTATTCAAAAAGTTTGACAAAATGTTAAAATCTTAAGTAAACATAATGTGACTATTAAGTACGATATCAAAAAGCTTGAATTAATAAACAACTATAAGAGCAACAACTTATAAGAACATTAAACACTTTTGCAAACATGACTTATTTTCCATAAAAACAACTCAACATTCAAAGACTTTTTTATCAGCATGCATTTGAACGGACAATGTTGACAGTATACACCTCCACCCCACTTCCCCCAATTTTAAAGATCATACAGAACATCAATGGACCAGAATATGTAGGGTAAAAATTTCTTTGTCTACAGGGTAACAATCCCTCTAAGGCAGGGGTTTTCAACCTTTTCCAGCAATGTCCCCATTTTTTGGTTAATGAAAAGTTTGCGTCCCCCATTTCATTTCAAATAATGACTTATCATAACTGTCAAATAGAATATATATAACATTTTTTTGTGATTAAATGATGTTCGCATCCCCCCCAAATTTTTCGATGTCCCCAGCTTAGGGATGCGACCCCAAGGTTGAAAACCCCTGCTCTAAGGCCTCTCAATACCCACTTCATCAGTATTAAAGACCTCCAGAATCATACGACAAATCAGTATCCCAAACTACCAGCAAATAAAGCTCCACTTCATCATTCTCTGCATTAAAATATGGACAAGATGGAAAAAGATGCTGCAAAGCTTGAAGAAAGAAGATGCAAAGGAAAGAACAAGATGTAAAGGAAAGAACAAGATGCAAAGGAAAGATTGGTCGAAAGTCGGTAACCCAACAACAGATGGAAAAAGGCTGACTATAAAAAATGGATGGATGGATGGTGGATGGATGGAGCAACACTCATATCCCCACATTCCCCTTACATCTCAAATTTCTAAGCAAATCACACATTTGACTTCAACATGGTCACCACCCCCTACACCACTCGTCTGTTCATCATGAGCCATCATACTTACTAGTCTTACATAATTACCAGCTCCCAACAGATTACCATCAACTGGAACCACAGGGTATCAGCATCACCAATTACATGCAAATGAACCTTGAATGATTGCAAAGCATGAATTGGTATAACACCCATATAGTTCAATGAATTTCTGTACCAAGAAACGATGGTAAGCACAGTGTGTTAGTGAGCAAAATTCATTTTACAGTTCTATTATGTCACTCAATAATGTAATATTTACTTGGCCTCTGCACACAAGAATGTCAATTTGTGGTCACCGACAAGCATGCTATGTTCTGGAATGAAGGAACATGGATTGATTTTTCTACACATACGACACTAATTTCACACTTGGTATACAACTTGAAATTATCAGCTGTTGCAAAGTGAAAAGGCCAAGTCCACGAGTCTGTATAAGACTAATCTTCTAACAAAATCAAGGTTTGAAAATGTGATCTTCAAGGTGGCAAGGACACTCTCACAAATAGAAATCTTAAAATTAAGCACTTGCTTCCAAGTTTGACTTGGGGCATTAAGCAGCTGAAATAGCTCTACTATTTCATGCTGACTGCAGTATAGCCAGATTTGGTAAGTCATAACTGACCTTATTACATGCTGACTTCAAGGTTCAGGTCTTTTACTTGCAGTTTTTACAGTGCTCCAACTGGTCAGCACAATCTTTTCTTTTTTAAATAATGACCTTTGACCAGGAATATTCATATATTTGTACACAAATTTATTGAATTTTTGGACGACCAAATTATTGTATATACTCACCTTCAATTTTGTGACCCCTTCACCAACTTCTGAAACTACTCCTGCCCCATCAATTCCTGGTGTGAATGGTAGTGGTGGAGATTTAAATGAACCTGAAGTAATCAGCAAATCCACTGGATTTATCCCAGCTGCCTTGACTTGAATCAGCACCTGGGAACCAATAAAAAACATAAGTTTAAATATTTCACCACAAGACAAACAGGGAATATATGCTTGGAGAATGAATACAATTTTGCAAAAGAACTATCAATACTACACCTAGGTCTGTGTAGAAGGCATTCCATGATTTGAATTTATCAATCACAAGACCCTATTAGAGCACTATGAATTCTTCAACTTTTTATTGCTCTTTTATACTGTGGTGAATAGTGAATGACACTTGTGCTGTATCTTAATTGCATTATTCACTTGTGGACTTACATACCAAATAAGTTCACTTGGTATTTCGCTTAAATTTGGAAAGGAATGTTTGCTTATTGTCATATTTCAGAATTGCAAGACCCACAATAACATTAAGGCATGCCATTAACTAGAATGCCTGTCTTACCTTAGGCCAGTGCCTATGCACTTTTGGAAACAATAAATACATTTAAATAATTTGAGGCATTTAAGTGTGGAAAAATTGCTCTTGTAGCATGTACATACAGAAATACTATATTGTAAAGGAGGTAAGACCTTCTTGTCAGTATCATGAAAACAGTCCTAAAAGTCTGCAATACCTCCTACTAACTTTTGTATTATTGAATATGAAATATTTGTACAGAAAGTTTACCACTAAGAGTTATTTTATCTGCAGTCTGGGGGACTTCCACTGTAACAGTGAATCCACAGGTAATATGATCATATGATGTTACTGGCCAACCCATGAAATAAATTTTTTCAAAACGTTAATAGAACTGTGGTTCCTAGAGTAAGTTTTAAACTGATTTAGTACATACCATTTGACTAAAAGGTTATTGTTACCAGTAGGAATGTGTCATCCTCCACTGAGAGTAAGTTGTTCAAAGTTGCAACCAATAAGAAGACACCTTTTACAAAACATACTACATACGGTAAATTTGCTTTTCATGAAAGAACTGCCTGCACAATATCGCAGATCAAATATGGATAATGTCAAGATCTGTCCAAAAGCAACAATCCCCTGCTATAAACATATGTTTTTGTAAACTTGTCTCAGATCAGGAATAATTTAATAACAATTCATCTACTTACAAAAAAACCCAGCAGATTTATTGAAGATTAATCTTTTAGAACACACAGCCAATGGAATAGGGCGGTGCAACATTATCTGGTTTAGTAAATAATTAACCTTCAGTAAAACTCAGTAAAACAGTTATAACTAATGTAGCCAGGTTATTTGTTAAGTTGGGCCCCGTTTACATGATGTTGCTTTTTCATATGAAAACAGAACAAAATGATGCCAGATTGGCCTTGCGTTTACATTGAAACATGTTTCTAACCAGCATCAAATGAAGACGCTTTTAAAAACGGAATCATTTGAAAATGGTATCAGTTGTCTCAATTTAAACACCTCAAAATGGAAGGATTTCATGCTGGATTCCGTAAAAGGCCAGCTGATCACCTAAGCAAGACAATTTCAACATCAGCAAGTGAGGCTTTGTGAGAACGGCACCAGAATAATACAAAAGCTCAACTATCACCTTAGTGAATCCAGCATGAAAAGCTTATATACTTTTTTCAACTGCTTAGTAATATCAGAAACTGCCTTGTTGTCCCAAGCACTCTAACAAAAGTAGTACTAATCCTTGTTGGGATAGAATGCGTAGATGTCATATTCAGGCAGGTGCACGTAAGCACAAGACACATGTACTCTTGATATATATTGTTATATAAGGCACTGTTAAAGATTGAACCTAGGACCTCTCCCAACTCTGACAACTTAACCACTGTGCATAAAGTACATAGTTGACAACTTCATAGGTTGATCTCAAATTCTAACCACCATCAGCAGTCTAATGTTATACTATTCCAATTCATGCTATACTATAGTACAATCAGTGACTAATGACTTCCTGCATTACATTAAAGAATTCTTGTATGGTATAGGTAGGCTCTATACATGAACTCCCTTGACTAGTAAAATATTATGCAGCAGTAGTTTTGGCTAAATAGTATGACATAATGCATATTATAAATACAGAAAAAAAGAAATGGTCTAACCCACAATGTGAGTAATCAGCAGAGGACATTGCATATCAATATTAAATCACATTTATAAAACAAATATGCAGGAGTTGTAGTTTTGTAATGTCATAAAAATTTTGATTAGAAGCAATGCCATTAAGGGAGTATGCCAAAGCAAGATCTGGGAGTTTGATATAATAAACTTTACTGATTCCATGGTTGTCTCCTGAGGCTTGGATACCACCTCAAGGGGAGCTAATTGATAATGGAGCCTATAATTTGCCAGTAAGGGGCATTGACATGTTAGCTTATATCTGATTCTCAACTTTACAATAACATTGCCTGTGACTAAGAATGTATCATAACGTTCTAACATTACCTCTCCAGCCTGCGGTTTAGGTTTTGGAACCTCGATTACTTTCACTACCTCTGGGCCACCATGCTGAGAAACCTGAATTGCTTGCATTTTTCCTGAAATCAGATAGAAAAAGTTGTAGATTATACAAATAATCCAAGAAGAAGTAAAAACTGAACCTCTAGTTTCTAGAGTAAGGCTTCATTAGGAGAACACATTAAACAAAAAAACGTATCTTCTCTCACAGTTTCTGCTTCCCTTGTCCTTTCCCACTTTACCTTCCAAATTGTTTGCATTACTTTAAATTCCTTCTTGTAATTTTCTGTTCAACTTTAGCTAAATACTAAATTTATGTTACATTTACCCTCTTAACCTTAAAAAAGCCTCAAAATCCGTAATCTAATCAATATAAATAGTCTGAAATATTTAAAGAAACGCACAATGCCATCATTATCTGTGCAACAATGGTTCTCAATTACTTAATCTGGTCTTTACATAAAATTCCAGGAAACGCTCTCTACCCTATGAAATTTCAGTTCTATGAACTCTGATGCAAGTTGCATCAATCATGGCTGTAACTGTTATTGAAAATCTTGCATCTACCAAATTTGCATTAAGTAACAAGTTGATAATGCTAAATTTTGAGGTCAGACCCTGGTCACAGCAGTCATATGGAGTGACGGTAGAAACCTTTCACAAGATATTTATAGAGAATGAGGTGATTGTAACACATTGTGAAAAATGACACGAAAATGTAAGACAATCCCCTCATGCAAACAATTTCCAATGACAGTATAAAATACAGTTATCCATTGTTGCAATCAGTGAAGTAAAATGCACCTTTAGCTTTGAAAGTCTACATCAACAATAAGGGGCACTTTAGAGCCCCAATTGGAAGCTTCTGATAACGAAAAAGGGTACTTGGTGATCACAAGAAGCATTTACCACTTTGTTTTCCCTGATCCCTATGCCCATGGTTGTAATAAAACATTACAAACGTATTTTGGTCCCAGTTATTAGCTTTCATCTTTAATTTTATACATGCTGAGTAAAAAGTACACGTCTCTTTACTAACAATACTAACCCTACCTCCTTTCTTACCTTCAAGTTTGCAGTGGAGCCTATGTTTGACCTTCACTCTCCTTCGATGTGTTTTAAAGAAATTTTAAGAGCTTCATTTCTGCAACGCTTCAACCAACCGTCGGAGAAAGGTCCAGCTCCACTGTAGGAAGTCCATTGACCCAGTTACACTTATTCCATTTAAAAGACTCAAATCTGTGATTTCTGTGGTCGAGAAGGGTACACCTGCGGGTCAACTTGTAACAAGTTCACTTAGGGTTACTGTTACTGTTAGGGATAGGGATAGGGTAGGGCTAGGGCTAGGATTACCGATCTTTCTAGGGTTAGTGTTAGTGACACCCACTCAGCTGCAAGTTCACCAACACATGTCTGCTAAAAATTCTCAAATCTGTAATCAGGCATTATACTGCTTGTCATGAGTAACAAACTGATTATCGAACGTCGGCGAACTGAATGATCAAACTTTTCTGCTGTTTTGGAGAGGGGTCGTCTTAACTGTAGATCTCCCCATAGTTCTTCGTTACTGCCGTACATGGGCGATTGCAATTCTATGTTCATGATCGGATTTCCGTAATTTAATACAAACCCAAAACAGAAATAGTGGCGTGACAAAGAGCATCTAGCGAAACATTGGTACAATGTCTCTAGTACGATCATTTGTTTCATCCTGCGATTTTCTGTGTTGTATTTCCGCTGTTAAGCAGTTGAACGCGAAGACCGTTAAAGCCACTTCCCCTAAAACCAGCACATTTCGCAAATCTTATTCCATATTTTTAGTACTCATTACGGCTAATCGACTGATGTTTAAATGGTGCATACTGATGACTGTTCAAGCTGCACTAAAACTCTGTCTTGTAAGTATCGCTTAGTCGCTCGCTCCGGTTGCTTGGCAGTCATGATTAAAGCATGTCCTGACATTTAATGGCAAATGGAGATAAGAACGCTCATCCTCGAATTCATAAGTAGCTTACTACTTGAAAATAAGACGATGACGATACCCGTGGCTATGAAATCTGAGAACAGCTGCATGAACTTCCAGTTGTCTCCGCTACCGCACGCCTACAGGAAGGGAACCACGTAGCCATCTCTTCCACGTTCAATCTGTAAATCTTCCTTATTGATCACGAAAAAATGTTCGAGGATTAAAAATTAAATATCACAAGCCTGCTCGCAAGAAATGTGCAAGAAGGAGGGCTAAAAGAAAAAACCTTACCAGAAATAAGACGATACCACCAGAATCCACAGTCACACTGAGAGCAAGATGCCTGAGTAGCACAGTCCAGAGATCTGTGTGATTGTGGTGGGAGTGACAAGAGAACAAGATCTCGATATGACGTCACAAAAATGGAACCAATCAATTGATCTTAGATCCTAAACTACTATTATATATCCCTTCGAGAAATCTAGAATTTATCAACTTTGAAAAGATTTGAAAGAGAACAAGTATTTAGATCTTCCTTCCCTATGGTCTTCTCGTTCTATCAAAAACCCCCCCGATGAACAGTTGTTGCGGTATGTTGCGTTGCTGCATACCACGCTTTTTTAAAAATATTCAACCTGATGTGAGGAAAAGAGTGATACGAGTTAACGCAGTGAGTCTACGTAGTGGCTTTGCCTAGAAAACATCAAACGAAAAGCATATTGCGATAAAAGAGTGAGCAAAAAAGGACAAAGATGGGACCTATCAATTCAGTGAAAAGAGTTCGTTTGGCGCCAACTTAAATAGATGAAAACGATCATTTGGCCTTCCAACATAGGTTAGAAAATAACCAGATGTGACTTATGAGTCTGTACAGGGGGCAATCTAAACAAATTCGACTCTAAGTCAAACTTTATGTCACTGTATATGTACAGAAGAGTCTATAGTTAAGTCCGTTTGGGCAACAAAAGAAGAAGTAACAGCTAAGATATGCCTGTGAGAGTTATAAACTTTGAGACGGAGGCAAGTTATAACCACAGACAAAAATGACGATAAAGATAATTATACCAGAAGCTTATTTAACACTTTTCCTTCCTCACACAAAATAGAATAGGGAGCGGATGTGATCCAATTGAGAATCGATGCAAAATTTTGAGGATTCAAATCGAGTGAAATAGCAGTTTCCTTGTCGGTTCCTTATTTGAAGGTTGCAATATTGCGGAGGACATTTTATTATTCAAAATTTAAGCATAACCGTGACGTACTGAAGCTTTTGAATATTCACATTTTCAAATTCGCTGGTGTAAATTTCCGTGATGTTGATAATGCGTTTATTTATTTAGACTCTCAAGGGATTATCAAAACAGAGTACTTAGAGAATAACAAAAGGAAAATCATCGAGTTTTTTGAATCGATCTTGTTATGGCACCAGAAATGACACAAAGAAAACAACACGTATCAATGAAAAGCACTATTGGGATAAGGATATTTAAAGAACAGCAGTAAATTCAGTTTGAAATAATTATCTCTCAAACAGCGAGTTCGCTGGTAATTGTAAAAGTTCGACGAATGCTTCCTCGCTTTCATAACGGTACGAGTCGTGCTACAAATTGAAAGTGTACTCCCTCTCGGCCTAGCCTCTAGAATCTGAAGAGTCTATCATTGGAGTGTTGAACGTCCCTTAAATACTCTTATTTATCAGTTGAAACGTTTGAGTAAGTGAGAGAATGAAAACCTACGAATTACGATATAATGGTGGCCAAACACAGAAGATGCAATATTTCATTGATTCAATAAGCATTATTCTAGCTGAATTCATTTATCAAACTTTACGTTTAATGATGTGATCCAATCCAATCCTTTTTTAATTTATCAGTTGAAACGTTTGAGTAAGTGAGAGAATGAAAACCTACGAATTACGTTGTAATGGTAGCCAAACACAGGAAATGCAATATTTCATTGATTCAATAAGCATTATTCTAGCTGAATTCATTTATCAAACTTTACGTTTAATGAGGGTGAGCTTGCTCCTGTCTTCTTTTCATATTTGTGAAGTGAGGCTTTCCTGTAATCTAGGTTGGCATTCAAAATGTATGTATGCAGAGAAATGTGAAGTGTTTAATACCATCGTAATCTGCCAAAAGTAGAGGTGGACATTTGAAGCGACCGTAATCATCAAGGATGTATAAATATTGATGCTTGGCTTTGCTATTTCCTCTTTTCCATGAGGACGTTGGTACTTTAGGAATTCTTTTTATAATCAAGTTGTAGGCTGTAGCTTTCCGTGTCAGTCTTAATAAGCCTACGTCCAGTGTTTGTCGAATGTTCATCAAATATTGGCTATGTCTTTTCTTATCCAAATGCATGACGACCGCCAATTAGGTGTGTTCTTAGAGTTGTAGTTGGCAGAGTCTTCCGTCGTTACATTGCGGAGGGAAAGTGATGACGTCAAAAGTGAAAAATTTTAGAAATAGTACAATCTGACTTCAGATATCTAAAGCCAACCTTGGAATAGGCTGTTTTCCCAAGTAGAAGACCTGTAGTGTAATTAGTGTTTAAACAAGAGGTGCTTGAATCTCAAAAATCTCTGGTCAAAACTCTGTTAATATTCCTTGGTTCCTTAAGTTGGGAACCAGCATTAAACAATAGGGTTTTTTTAGAGAGATTCAAAACTTTGAAACCTGATATCTCCGTGTTGAGAAAGGGCATCACCCTCAATTTTGGCCATTGACCTTCTCACTAATAGGGTAACATGAAAATTGAGGTTTTTTCCCCTAAATTCAAAAATGTTTAAAATCGTGACGTCACACTTTCCCACCGCATAATAGTTTTCATAAAAGCCAAGCTTCCATGTTTTGCGTCTCTTCTTAAATATATTCTACTTGGACTAACTCATCAGTCAAGTATTAAACGTTAAAATACCATAGGGGTTTCTATGCTCTCATAGTATTGTGAAACCTGCTTTTGAAATCATGCAGGATCCATAAAACATGCCTGGTGAAAAGACCATAGGGGACTTTGGTGGGTTTTGATTAGGAACGAAAGCATTCATAAGAGCACTGATGGCTGGCAATGAATTATAATTTTACTTCGATTCACAAGGACTGCAGCTACCATGGAGAGATCGCTTTCACCTATTTAGGGCCATAGCAACGATTCTGTAAGTAGCAGGATGAGAGATAACGCCACAAAAGACCTCATCATCTCAGTAAAGAAAATCTAGACAGTGGATTATCACGCGGTAACAATTTGACGAAAAGTTGAGGACCGCTCCCCCAGCGTTCAGCTGCTACAGACCTGTTATGATATGAACTGAAAATATCACCATAGGTTCTATAACATTAAAAGAAAGTATAGTAAACGATACATCAAGATTCCCATGAACGAAAACGTGTGTAATCAGGGGAACATTAAACTTGAGACTTTAAAGGTATTCACTAGTAACGTTGTCTTCCTGGGGTCCTGAGAGGTGCGCACCCCTATTCTTTGAAATATTGGAACCTTGAAGGATGTCAGCCTTTCTCGTGTGCAGGAAGTATCCCATACTTCCGAAACAGTGAGATTTTTATATGTTTATTATTTAAATTTAGTCACTATAGATGAAGAATTTTTTAAATACTTGACAACTCTAATGCTGCAAGTTTTACATCGTTTAAGTCAGCAAAACTTTCAGTTTGATCTCCAAATTGTGAAAAATTATTATTTTCACATAATCGACAATTGTATGATGAGTTTGCATGACTTAGGTCATTTACTGGTCAATCAGACCTTGAAAAAACACAAAAATTCTTCTTCGTCCTGTTTTACCCGAGATGTAAGCAGAGGAAGTCTTTTCAACGGTCGTCACAATACACCACTTATATTTTTGATCTACCAACTCCATTATTCAAATAGTTTGTTGGTGGTACAAAACAGTAAAACTGCACGAAATAGCGAAAACATTTTAGTACCGAAAAGCTTTTTTCGTCTGACACTTCTCAGAGTACAAAATCGTCAGAATTGTGATAGGAAGAAATCAGTAAAACTTATACCAAACTGTGTTTTGAAAGTAGC
>JAAAKL020015377.1:1435-11518 GCA_010016065.2 Carybdea cf. marsupialis auct. non (Linnaeus, 1758)
AATAAAAGGATGTAACGAGGACAATTTGACGGGACATTTCTGGACTCAAAAGTAGGGGGATAAAGCTACTACTGCTCCCTCATCCTGAAAAGTGAGAGAGACGAGTCCCGCCCGTCCCCCCAGAATCTACACCCATCGGTTTGACATGTTTTTAATAGGAATAGATAAGGAAACCAAACACTAATGAAAAACGTGGTGTCAGGTACATAATTAAAACTCTAAAGTTATTTAAGGAGTGTTATGTAGTAATGCCAATAAATTCTCGTGGTAAAGCACAACTCAGTCTATCATAAGCCTGGGCAAGTATTAAAGCTTTCGGCAGTTCTTTAAGAGATTACAACAAAGTGGCCGATATAAGACTATTACTTGTTTTACGAAGTCCATTCAAAAACTTTGGGCCAGGAAAACTAGTATTATATATATGCCATCGTCAGACGTTATAGCTTGCATAATTCTGTACTTGTGAGTTGTTTATCTACAATCTTTTCCAGAGTTAAAAGATCTTAAATGTAGGATGACGTCTTGCTGTTGCATGCTTTGGAAGAGAGTAAAAATGTAATCAAGTATTTTACTTAAAGCCAGTGTACTTATTCCAAGTACGGTGTACATTGATGTGTGAACACACGTACAAGCCTAGCAGTGGTGCTAAGGATTCATTGCAATTTTCCGTGTTGGAATGAGGGTAATATAGACAACAAAGAATTACAACTATCAACATGAATCATGGCAAAAGCATGAATTAATGAAAAGGCCGTCTTATTATCTGTATTCTTAAGGATCTGTTGGTCTGATGCTTTATCAGCTTGACATTTTATTATATGATCATCCCTAGTCAGATTTTTGTCTAATTTAATGTCAAGATATTTTTTGTATTTTTGTATGGGTGGGTATTCTTAATGCCAAGATGAAAAGCTCTACTGTCAATCTTCAAAGATTATGACGAGATTCAATAAAAATACTTTTTGTCTTGCTCAATGCTTAACCACAATTTCATGGTAATCATTCATTGCCTAATTTCCTGTAAAATTATTTCGATGAACGAAAAACTTACATTTTGATTTAACTAATGAGGTGGTCGAAAAGGTAAGTATAACTTTTGGTTAAAGAGGTGAGATATTGGGAGATTTCTACCCATGATATTGAGCACTATCGGGAGATAAAAGAAGAATAGCTAAGTGGCGGAATACTTTGAAACTTACTGACGTATCAGAGTCAATCATGGTGCTTCCTCACAAACAACTCTGCCTGTCCGGGCGTGTTTTCTAATATACCCGGCAGGGTGGGGCGGAGGAGAAGTGCTAGTGGGCCAGCGACTACATCGATACAGCGACTACTCTCTGAATGTCTGTCTCATAGGTAAAATGTAGCTGGCCAAATTATTAATTCATGCAATAGTTATTGAAAATTTAGTTTATTTTTTGAATTTGAGGCAATTATGTCACAACACAGCCAGGAGTTTACAAATACCTAAACACCGTTAAATAATCCACAGCTGGAATACCGTTGACTACGAAAACAGTTAAAATTAGGCTTTCAAAATTTAAAATATGATAAATTTTGAACTTCATTTTGTCACCGTTACTTTCCACAGGAAGTAAATTACGTTACACGGTTGAACTTCTTTGTCTTATGGAGTACCCCTATAAACGCCAAACTCCTCAGAGATAGCTGCATATATATTTTGCCACCTGCTTTCAATAAGCAAGATGTGACACAAAACAAATCTTTTCAGTTTTAGCAATATCGAAATATCTAGAGCAAAGTTTGTGATCAACGGTGTCGAATGCATAGGAGATATCTAAAAGCACAAATAATAAAGTCTCTCCAACACATTGCTCTGAGCTTTCAGCAAATCTATATCAAAGAGTACTTTCGGTAGGGAGAAACTAAATTCGTAAGAGGGAGACATTCCAAGCTGTAAAACAGCAAAATTGGGAGACATCACGAGCGCAGCGAGTTGAAAATTGGAACTAGGGGCCTGGGGGTGCTGTAAACCCCCAGCGGGGGTGTTAGGAAGCGGAGTCCCCTACGAAAAATTTGGAAATTTTATGTCACTTAGATTGGCCTAAAAAGATTATCTTTTGTGATGATTAATTAAAGAAAAATTCAGCGACAAATAAAGAATGTGTTACGAATAGCAACAATAGCCATAAAGAAAAACATAGACACTCCAACGTTTGGCTCTTTTTGTTGTGGCGCCATCATATCCAAATAGCAAAGAGAGAAAGAGTAGACATTCCTCCGTTTGGCGTCTGGCTTTATCGGTTGCCGTTCTTATTGTTTTATTGCATTTTAATCACATCGAATAGCTTCTTCCGCTGCGAAGTGGTAGAACTGTTAACAGTGATCTTGATTCTTTTTTATTTTACATCAGAGTTTTGTTTTTATTAGAAGTTTTTTCAAAAAGTGGGAGGATTTTAAAATTGTCAGGAGACGACCTCTGAAATTGGGAGTTTCCCCGGTCATATCGGGAGTGTTGGAACATATGAAGGGTGCATAGTCATTGATTGCTAGGGCCTTGGAGAGTGACACGTTTGCAAAAGTTTGCAACAAACAATAAGTTATTAAGGTGTCTGAAGTTATTGAACACAATATCAAACATATTGTTCTTAAAAAGCTCTTGAGAAAAGAATGTATCTTGGCTTTTATTAGAAATCACCTCTATAAATTCTTTTTATATTTTAAAGTGTCTCAAAGTGCTGGGTTTCTTTTTACAAAATTCGCCAATTTTATGAAAAGGATTAACAGTGGCATGATCAAAGTTACCTCACCTCCCTGGACGCAAAGCAGAATCCAAAACAGTGCTCTTTATATCAATGACATCTATAACAAACATCAAACATCACATTGTACTATTCCCTCTCTAATCTTCGTCGCCTAGTGGATGCTTCATCATCAATCGTCAATTTTATATTATGATTCAATAAATGGTTAACATCGTTAGCAAACACTAAGATATCTGGAATTCTATTCGTTAAAAGAATTTATTTTTTTTAAACTGATTATGTCTTCATACATTATCATCTACATTCTTCTCGTGCGGGCAGGTTTCGTATTAACATATGATGTCTGTCTCCAAAATGTTCGGTCTATGAACGTAGTGCTCAGTGACAGAACATTTTTCCAGTGTTTGAGCTTTCTCTTCTATTTCTTTCTTCCATCATTCCTTGAGAGTTGATTTCACCTGCGCTTTGAGTAGAGCGTTTAGTGTGAACATACTGTTTTTATACTTTGCATTTGATTGCAGATGTGATTGGGATAAGTCTTATTTTGCAACGAAGGCAGTAGTGTATCGTAGGGGTAAGGTGATTTAATTTCATTATAGTTCCTAACATTTTGTTCCAGAATGACTTATACTTCCTAAAGGGTCAACTGGCTTGTTGGAAACGTGTTATTTTGCAAGAAACAGCACTATTGTGGTCAATTTAGTGTATGGCAGGCAGCTAAAGCAATTTAACGAAGCTCAAGCAATGGTTCAGCATGCAACATGAATATAACGTTCATGTACGAAATGCATTGTATAAATATCAACCATATGACAAAAACCCCCAATCTGTATGTAATCATGCTACGTTTGCTAGGCACACGAGGGAGAGACGAGATCAATGTCCAACTTGCGTATTCGTCGTCAGCTTTGTTTAATAAAATAAAGGACCGGACAAAAGGGAGGAGGGTCATCGATGTTGTTTCCAAGCGCTACGAAAATATGAGAGCAGGGGAGGAGGGAAGCTGGAAACTGCGACGTAATCTCCGCAAAACTTTCTGTTTGCAAAGCAATCAAACGACTTTTCTCGATGATTTAATTCATTCCATATTTCAATGGGAATTCATTTTAATTGGGAATGATAAGCTAAACGCTTTGTAAAATTGCACCAAGTAGCGACACCATTTTTGTACTTAGAGGCTGTCGTGTCAATCATACGACTTAGAGGTCAGTTGACAGTATTCAGCAGAATCTTCATTCTTGTTTTTGGCAAGTATTAGCTCCATCAAAGGAACAGCCAGATCGTTTTTAAAACCAAAAATATTTGGGACTCTGCCATAGGCTAACACTTGCTTGAAAACAAAGACTGTGCAAAAGTGTATACTAATGGCAGCTTCCGTGTAATATGTAAGGCTAGTTCTGTAATTCACTTGACTGCTTTGAATCGGTTTATATGAAATCAATAAAACCGTTGCCTTGTAGAGGAAAATGATTTGTCTTTCCATTGGGCCTTTTAGCATAACTACTCAACTCTACGCGCACTGAATTGTCAAAACAGTACCAATCTTGCAGTTAGAATTCTGATTGTCTACTTTCAAAATGAAGTTGGGTGTTACCTTCATTCCTTCCTCTTTATTTTCCACTCTGACAGTTTTGCACTCTGAGGAGTGTCAGACGAAAATAGCTTTTAAATACGAAAACGATGTCGCTCCTTCGTGAATGTTCATTGATCAGTAAGTTGGTTTGTGTTAAGGGGGAGCATTAAGAAAGTCCAAGAAGATATTGTCTAATCTCTTCTTTTGATACTTGTTATCGAGTCCGTGAGTCAAATTACTTTTACGACAGGAAGAGCTTGCTTTTTCATTGGGGCTTCTTGGTTTACTGCTCACTTCTCCGAACATGGATTGTTCAAAACAATACCAATTAGGTAGACCAATTTCTGGTTGGCTACATGAATTTTGTGTATTGTACTCTCAAGAAGGCTTGACGAAAAAAACTTTTAGTAAAATTGATGGTCTCCATATTTCTCGCTGTTTTTCATTCCTTATCTCTCCGTTAATGTATTGAAATGTTATTCAAATATTAGCTTATAAGCATAGGTTTAGTTAAACTCAAGCAAAGTTTGTCTCCTTGAGGGAAAGCGTTAAGCATAGCTTTATGAATGTAAACACAAACATTCAAAGTAAAATATTTTATATTCCATTATCATTTACATGCCATCGTTAAGCAAAGAAGCAAATATTAGCAGGAGGATACCTTCTCTAGATTAGATTAAACTTATGTATCTTAAAATAAGATCTTAAGTACTTGTTGTGCAGAGGAAATCAACTTTTTCTTCAGCTATGTGGGAGCAGATGTATTTTTTTGTTTGCGTCTACATGCTCTTTAGTCACTGAGCATTATAAAGTTAAAGAATCTATTTAATGTTTAAGCAGTGTTAAAATAGAAACAATGGTCTTGAACTGATGATGAACTCACTTATACAGGTAGTATGGAATTTTGAAAGTCACCAAAGTCACAGCTTTCTCGAATGTCTCGAAAGAACTTACGGCCGTTTATCGTCGCAACTCAAGTTTAAGAAGACAAAGAAGTTTACTACCATCGATTAGGCTTTATAAATAAAGCCTTAAAACGACGATGTTTTATGTGCAGTATTGATTTAGCTCAGTCACTGAATTGTTGTCTTGTTCTGTAAGGTGCCTTGATATTTACATAATGTGAGCCATTCTACTTTATGATATGTGTCACTGCGGTATGTATTTTTGTTGCCTTCAGTTTCAAGGGTTAAATCATGTATCCTGATCTTTAACAATGTCGCACCAATAGACACGTAAGTTAAAGGATTCAGAGGAAAGGAGTTCTTACACCATTTCCAGACATCTTACAACGTTCTGGGCAAAATTGACAATAAATTTATCCTTACTGAATATTGCAACATGGCCTTCTGAAATTCATTAAGCGTCACGTTAGCTCTGCAAATGAATAATTGACTGCCTACAAAAAGAATGGAATGTAATCTTTTAGTTTAGAGATGAATAAATCTTTTCTGCCTTCTGTGATGCCAAAATTTGCGGGCATCCCTTAGATGCTACATAATATTCCCACATTATCACCCCATTATTATCTTTTTATTGACGCACCACTCTTGTTGAGCACTCTATGATTACGGGACAGATTCCAGTTTTCTCATTTTAAAATCATTACACCTTTCACGAGGAACGAAACTGCCCTAGTATTTATACGTTTTTGGGAATCGTTGAGCCATTGTGACGTTCCAGAAGGGCTCCAATTTACAACATAGCAACACGTCACACTGTCGTCCAGGTTAAATTTACCGTTAAGTGATTTTTTAATAAATTCCTATCTCATATAATGGTCACCTGAGTTGGGGTTCAAAGTTTCCCCTGTAATTTCAAAGGTTTAAATTTCCTTTTTGCAGAAAGTGTGACACTTTTAGTAGTTACCCTCGGCGCCCCCATATTGACACTCGCACGACTCTCATGACTTTTGGAGGATGTACATGATTGTTTCTCTGTGCATTGGCAGTGTATTCTGCTGCGTGGATATCGCTTTGTGGCACGCGAGGAGACAACGGCTGAGCATAGAAACGCAAGGGATTTCTTTCAGGGATTTCCATTTTATAAGATGCCCAGCACAGCCAGGTTTCAGCTTTTGTTGGGTGCGATCTGAGAAGTTGCAAAACTAAAACGAGGCTACTGAAACATCAAAGTTATCTTTCAAAGTGAGATGATATTTACGTCCACCATTAGACGATTTATGTTCGGTAATTTCTCTTCTAGTTCTACTGGTTCTTTGCGTGGTAGGTTTATAACATATTCTTTTGATGGCGGCTATAGGTTTTTTAAAGTTAATTTGAGAAGAAAAGCTTTCAAATGAGATGGAAGATGGACCCAGTTGACTTGATATTGAGGACTATAATATGCTAGCTAGCTAGGGCCTATGCCTATTTTTCTAGTTCACAGGGCCTGTTATATTTTTGTCAATCAAATAATGATAGACCTACAGTAACATCATACGAACGTGGAATAATTTTTTTCGAGATTCAGCTGAAGGGGGAATGAAAGAGGTCTCAAATCTAAGACGGATTGGAGTAATAGATAAGATATTGCTTGAGTCGCATATGCAAGACCTTTGTTTACATTCTTGATCACGTGATACTTTGAGTATTACTATAATCGTATGCATCTGAAGATTAGAAGGTTAGACCACACACTTCCCTTCCATACTGTGGTAGCAATTCATATTGGTAGTGCTATAGAAAAGATACATACCGGTACCCAACTCGGCAATGTTTTACAATTGGCACAGGAGGTATATAATGCTTTTCTTTTCCTTATGGCATTAATTTTGTCATTAGCATAGCTCTGGATACATGGCATATGGTCACCATTTCATAATATCCATGAAAAAATGGGCCACAAACATGAAGTTCGAAAAGTTTTGTAGCAATAGAGTTTTTGAATTCTCTGATATGCTAGCCAATAACTAGCAATGAGCAACCAATACCAATTTTAGTAGAATCCGAGGCTATTGCGTAGGCTATTGCAGAACATTTCTGTGGAACTAAGTCAATTTTTGTACACTTTTTAAATTGCCATACAAATTGGTGTGATTTTGTTTAACTTGCTTGCATTTTTTTTATATCAGTGGATTCATATATACTGTAAGGAATGTTTGTAAGGAATGTGTTGAAGTATGTAATGAAGCAGTTGTTACTTATGTATACAGTAAGCCAAATGTCAATAAGGAAAGTTGTGATTGCTCTTAAGCCAAAGAATCTATTAGTTAAACTGTAGCTTTCCCCCTGGTATTCATCCAGGCTATTAACAAAAATACAATTTAATTATTTATTTTCAGCAGATTTTCTCAGATTGCTTTCTAAAACAAAGTCTGTCAGTCACATAGATCTGCTGTCAAATTTAAGGAAACTTTATGTTATTAATCAATTTGAGTTTAAGAAGTCCAAAAAATCTTTAAACGTGCTGAAATGATATCATAAATTTCTATTCGTGTTGAATATTTGTAGTCTCTATTATTCATTATCTGCTAGTCACAGTTATAGAAGATCAAAATTTCTTTAGTGTTGGTAAGTAGGATCATTACTTTACTCTAGTCTATTGATTATAACTCTAATGCAACTGTTTCTCTTAACACTACTATATAGTTGTTTTCTTTGTTGGTGCCTGGAAAACTATTTTTCTAGTCATTCAGGGTTTCCACTCTTACGTAGCATAGGCCTAGACAGTTTATACATTCAGAAAGTTATAAATATTTGTAAGTCATTGAGAATCCTTATCATGAGCTCGTAAGATATTCCCTGTATCATTTGCTATCGTAGGCACAACAAATAATTGTACCGTAACATACTTCACATATAGATTTTTGTCAGTAGCTGTACACAATCATATTTATATATTAAGAATCAATTTGGATGAATGCTGTGCCCTTGCCATCAGTGTGACTTTAAATTTATTGCTATAGCAATTCCTCAGTTTAAATAAGAGTATGTTGGACAATGACATAACCATCTTATTGAGATTCCATACATGTTAATGATCCAGTGATTTGTGTTCATGGAATATGGTCTAAGATAATGACACGGAAGGTGCTTGTTATTGATTTAATTATTGTTTACCAATTTGTCTTTCTGTCAAAAGGAAGATGCAATAGAATGAGTCATATGAAATTTGAGAAATTGACAGGGCTGCAAAAGTATTTATCATAATGCATGTCAAATCTTACTTGTATCAAGTCCAGAAATTGAGGATGAAATTGATGAATGTTCAATGTATCTTGTATCATATTGTAAGTACTGGGTCCTGACACAGGCACAAATTGGAATATGATAAATAACACTTCAGTTCAAATATTATGGCAAAAGGAGCACACTTTATTCCCAAAGTCATAAATCAGACGAATTGTACACTGCAAGAAAAGAGTCCAAAATTTGAAAGTCAAAATTTGATAAAACACATGATGCACAGTGTCAATGATAGTTGCTAAAAGTAGGCCTTTTTCAGCAGAAAAAGGTTTATCCTTGTTACTGGACAGAAATTAGTTAGTTTTATGCCCCATGCCAAACGTGTTGGCCTAACTAAAAATGCTAAAATACAGTAATGGAGGCTAAAACTCTCAGGATAGGATTTTGATATTTATCACCCAGGGAGGGAAAACATACCAGTGGACTCTCTGACGCATTTATATTGTTCTGCTATTACTCCCAATCAGCTTCCTGAATTGTATAATTCCCTTTGCTACATCTGCATCGTGTCACTACGTCCAATGAAGGTCAACTGTGTATATGAATGAATGAGGGTTGAATATGCAATGCCAGTGAGGTGCCTGATTTTGGTGTTTGGTATTGACTGACCATAAGTGCAAAGAATGCAACATTTATGACAAAGTTGTCTATGAGATTCGTTGGCAATGATCCCAAGTTTCTTTAGTTTTTTTGATTTTGGGAAGAAAACCTATGCTTAGTAAACTATGAAGACAAAAACTATAGCTGAAGGTTTGATGTTTGTCACATCGTTTGTATAACATTTGTTGTAATATTTTCTTTAATTATTTTAAACTGAAACAATTTCTTCAACACAAAATGACACATAGTTAAGTGGCAATAGGGTCTTTTTACCACCTGCATGTGGAAAATTACATTACTGAAAACAACTCTCCACGCCCAGAATGATGCATTCACCTTGTAGTTATAATTATAAATTATATTAGCCTGGGGGAAAAGGTGGTACCTTAAGGTTATTTGTGCAACAAAAGAAACTTCTATCTTTGGAGACACTAAGAAGCGATAGATATGAAGAGCTTTATATTTTGATTGTTTTTGCACAACATGGAATCAATGTTAAATATATGTTGATCAAAATTGGAGATCTTGCCCTGATTGATACCCTGTTCTCAGAACTAGTTTCTGTTTTTCAATAGTGACAATTAAAGACACAAGACAGCTAGTTTCAGCAAAGGCACTCATGAAGATGACTTAAAAGTTTGAACATGGAGACCAAAGAGGACTTTCTTTTAAACATCAAAGCAGAACCAGGTACAATTACATTTAACATCATCTTCATTTAACTTCATTTTTCTATATAGCACATTTCTTTTAGTTGATTGATATTGTTATCCCAGGGATTATCACTGTTTCTCTGCCCCTTCATCCCTCCTTCCTCCCTCCCTCCCTCCTTCCCTTCCTCCCTCCTCCCTCCTTCCCTTCCTCCCGGGTCATTCCATGTAAAAACAAGGACAAAAAATGCAATTTTTTAACCCTACCTCTCAAATTTGCACCATTGATAGATACTTTTGAGACATGAAAAAATCCAAAATTTTAGCTCTCAACTCCTTTTCCTTCA
>JAAAKL020015378.1:0-11518 GCA_010016065.2 Carybdea cf. marsupialis auct. non (Linnaeus, 1758)
AATGCATAAAGCAACAGCAATGGTACCGTCTCAAGCAGAGAGTGCTCAACCTAACGTAAGCTAGGGAGCGAAATATGTATATGTATGTATGTGCGAGTGTGTGTGCCAGTGTGTGTGCCAGTCTGACTCTGTATGTGTCTCTTTGCCCCTCCTGGCTGTATGTGTGGATGTGTATTCATGCCTTGGGTCTCAACTATTTCTTTTTTTCATATAGATCCTGAATGGACTCAGCTTAAGTATTAAAAGTGGACAAACTGTTGCTTTGGTCGGTGAGTCTGGCTGCGGGAAGAGCACAACCATTAAACTGATTCAAAGATTTTACGATTGCGTGGATGGCATTGTAAGTGAAGTTTTAGTCCCTACGTTTGGAAGTAGGTGTAATTCCCCCTTCACATTGGCATGAGGGTGCTGGTGTATTCGTATTATTCAATATCGCACATGCATTAACGCATGCAAAGTTTCTTCATTTAATGCCATCCAAACACAACAATATCACGTACCAACCTCGGTTCTTATCAACAAGGTTTTTAAGAAATAGTAACCATGAAGACAATATCTACAATTTCAGTTTTGGTTGCACAAAGATTCTTGGAGATGTTTCACCAGTATTCTGTATGCTCAGTTTGCATGTTGCCAGACAAGTGATAACAGATCAACATTAAACGACGCCACTGAGAAGAAAGGCATATTTTGTAAAGAAAATATTAGAAATAAAGATATTAGATATCTTGGTAGTCAGTTGTGGTGTTAATCGTTGATTACTGAAATTATCTAGATAGTGTTGGATACTGTGGATACTCGAATAACATACTGTTGGATATCGTGATAGTGTGGGGAGGGGGCATGTTAGGTTGTCCAGCCCCATCAAAAATTGTTTTGTGATTGAAAATACAATAGAAAGAGTATCAACATGTCGGAGTCTCCCTACTGGCTATGCATAACCCTTCAATGAAGGCAGTTTCTCAAGAAAAGGATTGTGGACGTAGGACAAGCCGGGAGGGAGTCCTCCACCTGGAACCCTGTTATTTATTTATGATAACTGCTGCCAGTAAATGGTTTACTGTTAACTGGCCACAATTTTATCGGTAAATCGTAAAGAAGAACTACTTTCATATTGTAACTTTGGAAAATTCCTATTTGTCAATGATATTCAGTTCTCCTGTGGCCAAAGTATTAACTTTCCTCGCAAGGGAAAAGACTTACAAGTTGTAAATCTGAGATTTCTTTATTTCACAAAAGCAGCTGCTGTAGTGTCTATCTTTTTTTTCCCAGGTGACGATAGACGGGGTCGACATCCGGGATCTTAATGTAGCTTGGCTTCGATCACACATAGGAGTCGTCAGTCAGGAACCTTTGCTATTTGATATGAGCATATCGGAAAATATACGAATGGGGAATCCAGACGCGAGCAAGGCAGCAATCGAACGAGCAGCCAAGGATGCCAATGCACATGACTTCATCATGAAACTGCCCAAGGTATATCCTTTTTTTAATTTCATCGGTGTCCATGTTAAGTGATCATTTGTATTGGAACAACAGCTGTATCCTTCCTTACAAGTATATGGTAGTGCTCATTGTAACAGTACCTTCTTGTGTTGCTTTATTAGTTATTGTAGTATCTTTATAAGGACACCCTTCAGTTTCCAAACACTTTCCCACGCATTACAGTGCAGAGGAGTAAGCTAAAATGTCAGATAAACCAAGAGTGGGTTTCTTTTGTCATAACGAGCAGGATCTGCACTGTATGGGGGCTATGGAGTGCTTGCCAGAGGGTTATAGATGGTTTTCATTTATTGTAAATTGCAGGTGAATGTGGCCCAAAGGTGTTGGACCGTACTTTGTGTCTGTACTCTTCTTTCTTACCGAAGACTTGTAATTTATGGCTCATACGATGACTAATGGCACGAATACTTTATTGTTGTGGGTAAAGTAGTTGGCCATCACTAATGCGCAAAGTCTGATATTGTATAAAATCTAGTAATGTGCAAAATCTAGTAATGTGCAAAATCCAGTAATGTGCAAAATCTAGTAATGTGCAAAATCTAGTAATGTGCAAAATCTAGTAATCTGCAAAATCTAGTAATGTGCAAAATCTAGTAATGTGCAAAATCCAGTAATGTGCAAAATCCAGTAATGTGCAAAATCTAGTAATGTGCAAAATCTAGTAATGTGCAAAATCTAGTAATGTGCAAAATCTGTCAATGGTAATGCCAGAGAATTGTACGAGACATCGATTTAAAGTAAGGATGTGATGTACTTAGAATCCACAATTAAAAGGAACAACTGATAAATGTTATTAGTAAAAACTGGATAACGTTGTCACTTTACATGTTTAGGAATTGCCATTGTCTCTTCTTAGCGCCACTGTCACCATTGCTCAAAATACTATTAAAATTGTGCCATTCTTACAACATTTGTTCCTTTTATAGAACTATGATACAAATGTTGGTGAAGGAGGCGCACAGCTAAGTGGAGGACAGAAACAAAGAATTGCAATTGCAAGAGCGCTTGTCAAAGATCCTAAAATTCTTTTGTTAGATGAGGCTACTTCGGCTTTAGATACTGAGAGCGAGTCCATCGTACAATCCGCTTTGGACAGAGTAAGTATGGGAAAAAGTTGAAGTAGCGGTCGGTGTTAATGTCAAGATTTCTATCCACTTGTGTGATTACAGATGTGTTGCAGCGACCGTTGATGTTCGTACATCTCTTGTGTACACGTGATTTTTGTAGTCTGCCAAGGCTTTTGATGAGGCAACTCTTACACCGCTCAAATTGTTCTCGTACTTGGATTGCATAGTTATGAATATTTGTGGAGTAAAACGTACGTAATGTTGCACTTTATATGAAGTGATAGAAAAACGTTATTTATCAAGTCACTCGGAGCACCCGAGGCCATTTCCCCGCTCGGATATCAATATCGCACAGGGGCGGATGAATTTTATTTATTAGCAACCCGGATTCGAAAATCCGTTTTGCAGTCTGTTTCTCAGTTTATATTCGTTGAGTTAAAGACCATTCTTAAACATCCATCGTCCTTTATTTTTAAAGTTCTTAGTTTTAATAGTTAGTTTTCATGTCCATTTATGTTTTAGGCAAGCGAGGGACGCACAACTATTGTTATTGCACATCGCTTGTCGACAGTCAAAAGAGCAGATATGATAGCTGCGGTGCAAGATGGAATGATTGCTGAGGTTGGAACGCATGAAGAGCTGCTTGCCAAGAAGGGCGTTTATTATCAATTGGTCATGTTGCAAACGGTGACAGAAAATGATGAAGAGGAAATAGAAACAGCGAGCCTGTCTGAGGAAGACAAAGGTACATTTGAAATGTGTCTGATTGATAGATAGACAAGTAAAGTCAGTCACAATCTTACTGACAGTTGTCATACTTTGTACTAATGGGATATGTTGTCTTTTTGTTTGCAGAGCAAAAACTAGCACTTAAATATATGAGAACGTTATCTACACTTTCCAGTGGTAGTGAGACGGAAAAGGAAGTTGCCAAGCAATTGGAAATGGCTTTACACAGACGCTTATCCAAAAAACTGAGCGGGGGATCAAGGCCAGGGACAGGTAAAAAAAGAGAATCAAGCAGACCAGGGACAGCCAAGAAAGACAGCAAGGTAATCCACGATTTTTTTGTTGTTCTTGTGGCATACTCGATTTCGAGCGTAGCCTATTGCCCAGCCAGAGTGAAGAATGCCCTGGGGAGAGGGCACATTTACAGGGATGGTCTCCCGTTGCCTTCTCCAACCGACAGTCTTTATATTGGACTAGGCGAGATTCGATGATACGAGTGTAGCAATATTTTACACCTTAGGTACTCTGATATCCGAAGATGGGTAAATAGAGCACTTGTTGGGCATGCGGAGGGAAAGTGATGACGTCACAAATGAAAAATTTTAGAAATAGTACAATCTGACTCCAGATATCGAAAGGCAAACGTGGAATAGGCTATTTCCCAAAGTAGCAGACCTCTAGTGAATATAGTGTTTAAACTAGAGGCGTTTGAATCTCAAAAATCTCTGTTAAAAACTCTGTTGATACTCCTTGGTTCTTTACGTTAGGAACCAGCATTAAACTATAGGGTTTTGTTAAAGAGATACAAAACTTTGAAAACGGATATCTCTGTGTTGGGAAAGTGCATCACTCTCAATTTTGGCCATTGACGTTCTCACTAATAGGGTAACATGAAAATTAAATTTTTTCCCCTTAATTCAAAGGTATTCAAATTCATGACGTCACACTTATCCACCGCATTGTGTTGAATTCATTAACACATATCTTCTGTTTGGCAACTCTCAAGAGATGTATTAATGGGGTATTGTGGTGCTGTTTCCATTTCAGATAGAAGAGGCAGAGGAAGAGGATGCGGAAATCGAGATACCACCAATTAGTCGCATTTTGAAATTGAATGCAAAGGAATGGCCATACTTGTTAATTGGGAGTTTATTCGCATCAATTGTTGGCGCGTTCCCAGTTGTCTTTGCTGTTGTGCTCAGTGAAATCCTGAAGGTAAGTGGATGTATCTTGACATGTTTTTATTTTGAACCATTGTATGAGTGGATCAGCGAGTAGGACTTAAACTTGTACAGAGGTGAAAATTATATCAGAGTGTCCCGGTGGATGTTGCAAACCGGATTTAGTAAATACGGGGAAATGATAGAATTAGGTGTCGTGACGAGTAAAGGTTTTGATGTGGAGATTCCCGGCAACCAGTTGCAGAAAGAACGCTGTCATAGGCTTGATCACCCTACATGCGTGAATCTTTTACTGTAACGTTTTGATGAATGTATTCAATTTTGCTTGTAACTTTGGATGTTTCATGGCAAAGCCATAAGCAATTAAATTAATATATTTATAAGGAGCCTTGAGAACAATGACTGTGAATCGATGTTGATGTTATTTTAGATCGTGAAAACAGAGGAACTACTTGTTAAGACTTTTAAAATGCTGTTTAGTAGAAAGTGATAAGCCTTAAACAACACAAATCATGCCTTCATCAATAAAATATCAGTTTGGGTAGAAATTAACTGCAATTTAAATAGCAACGGAAGGGTACAACCAGCAAACCAAGTGTTTAAGGAAAGTTGGTTTTAGAGTTCCATCAGCCCTTTCGAAATAAATTACAATGCTTATTTCAGATCTTTGGGATAGGGAGAGATATAATTTGACATGACGACTTATTGCTAGATATAGAGAAGCTAGGATTTGAAAAGATACTAGAGAAAAGTGAAAATTCCACACTAATTATAAATAGGACTTCCTACTGGCAGTGGGCTGTGGACAGGATGATGGGCCGGATGGCAGTCCTTCCATGATCAAGTCACATGGGGAAGTATCAGGAGCTAATGTGGCGCCTAGAGAAAAGTGAACTATGGTATCGCCAGGTCACCATAGCTCTGTTGGTAGAGCAGCACGCTGCGAATGCGTGGGTCCCGGGTCCGAATCCAGGTGGTGACATTTTCACATTTCTCCAGTATCTCGCCAAACTTGGTTTTGCTAGTTATCGGCCAGTGCTATTTTCTAAAATACATTGAAGCTACACTAGTAGGTAGTTTGGTAGAGTCTTATTTATATATTGAGGACGGGATTAGGGGGGAGGGGAGGGAAGATTTTACTGAAGCTAAGCAACAACAGTTACTCTCAGTAGACAGAAGGATGGATTTACACAATATTATGCAAGGATGTGTACGGGAAGAGATGTACAAATGCAACAATATACAGTTTTATTTTAAGCATGATAACCGATAGCTAACAAGAAAATCAATGTAGTTTATTTGCAAATGTACGCTCCCCTTCACTCTAGACGATGGCTATGACCAGTGTCATGCGAAAAGAAATTTTCAAGTTTTATACCAATAATCGTCTCGTCAAAACGTCTCTCTGAAGACTTGGCAGAAACTTGGCAATTTGGACGTTCATCGCAGTATCCAATGTCAGCTGGGTTAATTTTCCAACACGATTTCAACATTATCCATCCGAAATATAAATACATAGACAAACAGTGTAGTTTTGCCAAAAATTTGAGCGTTAGTAGCTTAAGGACATGCATATAGCAGAATCAAAGTGTGAGATTGTGACAGCGACGTAAGTTGGTTGATGCTTGCCCCCATACCTCCGGGTTTCGTGCCTAATGCACAAGTACTCACTTATTATAGCTGTTATGACGTAATAGCATGCCTTTGCTTTGTAATCTTAATTTGGTGAAAATCTTTTGCATATCAACATAGACGCCAACTGTGAAAATAAATCGTAGACTAATGAGCTAGCAATAGTACCGAGAGGTTTTTGGTAGAATTTATATACAAACTTTAAACCGGTTATACTATGAACCGGAAGTTTTAATACTCTTAGATATGTAGATTAGAGAGTTTGTTTGGTCTAGATAAATCTTCTTATATATCGGTCATCTTCGTTGTAGAGTTTCAGTTTCACTGATACAGAGAAACTGAAGGAGGAGGCAAGATTTTGGTCACTGCTGTTTTTAGCACTTGGTTTTGCTGATGCTGTCGGACTCTTTGTCTCGGTAAGTTGGATCGGTTTTCTTTCCAGTGGTCAGCACAATGATTCTGTTAGTGAAGTGTTGTCGCGCAGGACGGCGATTGAACGTAAGCAGTCACGATTGTAATAAAAAACGGCGTTTTAGACACGGAATGGACGGGTCTGTTAGAATCATCGGGATACTACCCTCCCCCTCTTTCTCTCTCAGTGTCTCTTTAAGATTGACGTACTGGTAAATCCCTTTGGTAAATCCCTTTGGTAAATCCCTTTTGTGATTTCAGAACGTTGGTTTTTCATGTAAACAATTTCATTTTGTACCGAAGCAAATTGATCTGAGGTAGGATTGTAAGGCGTTATAAGCTTTCTGTTTCTCACTTGAATACAAAGTTGAATACAATCGCTTTTGCGAAGCATTTCTTCCGGTGCCATTGCTCGGAAGCTGGCCTTGTGTTCTGTTTATTATCTCGTGTTCTAAACGCATCGTTCTTGTACACAGAATTTATTATTCCTTCCTTATTTCTTTGTGTATTTTTATTGTTCCTTGTAGAGTTACCTATTTGCAAAAGCTGGAGAAGTGTTGACGAAGCGATTACGTCATTATGCCTTTAAGTCTATCCTTAGGCAGGTGAGTAGGCTGTCCAGTATGGCTCATCTCGATTTGGTGAAAATTGTCATGTGATCATGTTATCGTGTATTGTGATACGGAGAAACGCTTGGTGCCTGGTATTTTAAACATTTTAAATTTTTTACAAGGAGAACAAAGATAAACATCAGGTTAAGTTTGTATCATACTGTAACTGCTTGGTCCCAATGGTATTGTTACACACGCGCAAATTGGATAAATTATATTGCACTTTTCTTGTTGCACGTGTTCGTATTCAAATATCATGGAATGAATATTGCTTTGTATGTAAGTCATTTGTTATCTTTTGGTTATAAAAATAGAACTTGTGTTCATTGAGTACAGCAGTAATTACCAATGATAGAGAGGTGTGGTAAGTACCACTTACGATTATTCAGAAGAACTACTAGAGACATTGTTAGGTGCTGAAACATATTCTATATTTTCCTATGCCTTTGCACTCGCTTTCTGTGCGCATTCTGTTCACTTCCCATTTTCCCGTTCAGGATATTGGTTTCTTTGATGATCCCCTACACAGTACAGGAGCGTTGACTGCAAGACTAGCGTCGGATACAAGTGGCGTACAAGGGGTATGGCACTGTCTAAATACCTTATTATTCTTATTTGCCTTAATAAATGCCTTTTTGTCTCTAATGTGTACATCTTACAACAATATTTGCTTACTTTTGGTAGGCACCCTTATTATAAGACAACCCAGAAATTGAATATTTCATGCACCACTTATACATTTAGATCACGGCACTTATTTTTTTAGTTTAGGACCGTTCGTCGCGCACCTTTGTTTAGAGAGCTACATTTTTACAAGTTCATAAGGATTTAATCGGAAATCTACTGCAGTTTTCTCCATTCGTTGTGCTAGGCCTTCATTGTGATTAAGGCGACACCCGAAGTTGAAGGAAATGAAGCAACGTTTTTGTTCATACACATTGCTTGACTTCCCATTGCGCACTGCATTGTGTCATTAGTCAAACACTCGTACCCAGGGATACCCACCCCTTCTCTAGCGTATAGAGGTGTGAGGGCGCGGAATGGAAGGTCACAGAACGCAGTAAGGTACTGTAGCTGATGGTTTGGGCTGTAACTGATACCACAATTGGCAACAGCAGTGAGGATATTAGGGGTATTCATACCATATTATCACGTAGCAGCGTTGCAGGCGTTTTGTTTGTAAATTGTTTATACTATGTGTATTACATAAAGCTAGAGTAGCTTTCATTCCAGGCCTTTTTGTTTTAGCGTGCGCTCCCGAGTAGACAAGCCAACAGAATTTTGCATTGTTCTTCAAAGGAACTAGTATATTATGATATAATTGCATGGCAAACCCTAGTATTCCTTGTGCCTTGTACACATCTAACCGTTTCCGTAATTGTGTAGTAAACGACGTTCTCCTTTTAAACATTTACTGTTAATCATCAATTAAGTCGTGAGAAGGACAAATTCTGTGTTTGAAGGAGGATTTGCTAAACTGGACGTAATCGATTCTCGTCAGGACTATACGCTGTATTTTTTTGAATGAAAAGGGGTTTTAACTAAGAATCCCTCTAGATAATAATTTGTTATTGTTGTCTACTGGCCTTAACTTGGTCGGTCCTGGTAGATTCTGTTGTAGGACCAGAGAATTAAAGAAAATTATAAAATTAAGAACGATGTTCAAATCCATGAGTTGAAAACTACACATCATACAAAGTCACTCTCCAGTGGTTTAATCCATGTTCATATACCATTATCAAGAATCCATCACATTTAGTGCTTATGAGTTTTCTATCAAGTATCCACAAATTAACAGTGCTATATTACGTTTCGAAATAATGCATTTTCACAAAAACCTGTAGTATTTTAAAAAATATTTTTGGTCTTGTATTAATATAACCTGATTATTTAACCTGTGTCGATTTATGCAGGCAACCAGCTCTCGACTGTCAACAATGGTGCAGGTGGTGGTCATGGGACTAACAGCTCTGGCCCTTGCGTTTGCCTACCAGTGGGCATTAACCCTTCTTATTCTGGCATTTGTTCCTCTCCTCGCATTTGGTGGGGCCATGCAGACAAAGATGAGTACGAGCTTTGCAGCGGAGGAGAAAGAGAAGATGGTTCACGCAGGCGCGGTAAGTGGTTCAACCTTCCGGTGTTGCTTTACTTCAAAACAAAATGTCGATTATTTTATTACAAAAGTTTATTTGATTTTAGCATGGCCGTGCCTAGAATGGTGGACATTTTGAGCGTAAATGTTGTTTAAATATGTTGCGTAATATTTCAATACGTAAATATGTAAATACGTTTGTAGATACGTAAATATGTAAATACGAAAATATGTATATAGTTAAATAAGTAAATATTAATTGCGTGATGTATAAATTACCGGAATCCCGAATATTGACGGTAGAAACACTGCATGTGCAGGGACATCCGTAATTTTGCTGCAGGTTCTTCCTATTAGTCAGTACTATTCAAATTTCCTGACAAACGTATTACGTAATCGGAAATAACCCACCTCATTTCGCTTTTGCTATTGTTTATACACCTGAGGCGGTGCCACACTTGGCACATAATTTAGGGTGGAGGGGCGCAGGCCAAGACAAGCTTAATCTGTGTTCCCGTTGTTTTCTACAATTAAGACTGAGTTCTGATAAAGCAGTGAATGTCGAATAAACACTTTTATACTCTTATCGACATCCGCGTGACGTATCAGTAACTTGTAGGACGGCAACTTTGTATCGATTACGAGCCTTATTTTGTTTTTTTGAAAAAAATAGGGAGCAAGCCTCACGCCCTTTTGTCACTCAGGTGTCCGACACTATACTTCGATAGAAAGGTTTTGTTGTCCTTCAGTGAAGAACGTGAAATTAAACATTTATTCACTCGAGTAATGTGAGTCAGCTTTGCATAATTGAGTTTTAGGGCATGAAGTCAACATCACTATAAAAGAATAAAGAATTAAACTTCTTATAGATTCGACACACATTATCTCGTACTTAACATAGAACAAATAGTGTGTTAGACAAATTAATTAAGTAACAATATTAAGCACCGAATATTAGCCATGGTATTAACATCAGTAGCTAACTGTAATCCTGTTTGGTAATTTCTGGCATATAGTAGTTCGGCAATCTCGTAGTATACATCTACTTAAGGTACAACTGTCATTGATGATGATCTTTTATACCCTTCCAATCCTCATTCATTTTCATTCTTTTGCCTACAGCTTGCCACCGAGGGCATTTTAAACATTCGTACTGTGGCGTCACTTGGCAGAGAGAGTTTCTTCTTAGACAAATACCAGGACCTGCTTTACGTTACGTACAAGTGAGTATGACTTCAGTACAATGTATGCACTGCTACGATTATCAGAAGTCGTTTTCATATATAAATTTTTGGGCTCTCAAGCACATGCTGGTTGCTCTGCCTAGTATTCGAAAGTTTGCTGTTTGTATAACATGGAAAGTTGGTTTCTCATCCTTGCTAGCAGCCATTCAAAATAGTGCGGAGGGTTGCCTACGTCTATGCCATCTTCCTTTTTGGTAGTTTAACTTTACTATGCGTACAGTTTTAAACAGTAATTAGCAGAACTCCAAAATTAACAGAATTCCAAAATTTTTTAGAAATCTCATATATGATCATCCTATGATGATAAGTCCAGCAAGTCGACACTTCACAGGTGCAACATCCAATACTCTCTGCTTTTCGATTTCTTTTGAGACAAATTTCTACATACAGATCTGCCAATCTTTTTGTTATATATGTTTTACTATATTATTGTGGTATCCATGTTCTCCTACTTTGAGAAAGCAAAGATCGTAAGGAGAATAGCTAGCAATCAGAAGCGTATTCTCCAGTTGTGCTAGGTGTGCGCCGTACGCTCATAAAATAGAATCAAAGATATTTGTACGTTCTTTACTTATTTGCTAGTCGCTTTATTACATTAAATCTAAGTGTAGTAACATGTTAATCAAGTTGCTTTCTTCGATTTAGTAGATTTGGTCAATTCTTTTCAAACCCAAAGGCCAGTTAGTATTCCCGTCTCACTGTTCTGTCACAAGTCTGTATAGAAATAGCACGTCAAGTTGCTCCTCTGTGCTGAAGTCTCCGTGCAGCTTCTGTTGAGGCAAGGCGTGCTACGACGCTCGACATCAATGAAAACAATAGAATCATAGGGAGCCAGTACTACTTAGGTAAACATATCTGTAGTCAAAAAAAGGTGCCAAAGGCGTGCTATCGAAAAGGAGCACGCATTGGCTGAAAACAGAAACCGAATGACTCGACCCAAAGCGGTGGAAACATTCCATTGCTTAAGGGTGGGGCATCCTTTTATGATAATATTATTTCTAAGTTTATTGTGAAAGACAGAAGGTTAGATTTGCAGTGAAGTTAGCAT
>JAAAKL020015380.1:0-11516 GCA_010016065.2 Carybdea cf. marsupialis auct. non (Linnaeus, 1758)
TCTGCCATAGGGCAGCACTTGCTTGAAAACCCAGACTGTGCCAAAATGTATACGGACGATCGCTTCCGCGTAATTGGTAAAGCTAACCAATTTTATGTCCAAAAGGACAAAGTGAGCATGGGGAGCCCTCTTGAACCAACTGACAGAAGTTTGATAAGTTCAGAATATGTTTTGTTTATATGGTTACATACCTCATAATTGATCGGACCACTGCGTTTTGATTAGGTGTTTAAAATGCCGCACCAGTATATGACTACAAGACTGCCGATGCTTTTTGCAAAGTAGCACATTGCACCAATTACACTAAAATACTTATTAATTCCTGAAGGTTATGATGACTAATGTTTAGATTGTGGGAGGGTGTATGACAGAAACAGAGGTGGGTTCCACTTCCACATAAATAAACGCAACCAAACAACTAACCCACAAATCGAATGATCAATGAATAATCAAAGAAACTATATAAAGACGATCTAGAGATATGATCGAAAGAAGCAAGAAAGAAAACGGAAGCAATAGCAACGAAAAGGTCAAGAGAAACGATCCGAGGAAAGACAATCCTCTGCTGCCCGCAAAGCAGCAAATGGAATAATCCAAATCCTCATCTTTGATCCAAGAATTACCGCCTCCGCCTTGATAAGAGATGAAATGAAACGCAAAGAGAATCATAAACTTGCAAATCAAATCCGATCGAAACCAAGGAACTTTGGGGTTTACATATGTGAGTTCAATTATTGTTGTGGTCAAAGAATGAGTGCGACTAATTATATTGCATTTTCAAATCTTGCTGCTTCGCGCTTGTAATCTTCACAAGTCTTTAGCGACGTCGTAACATCATTGCTTAATTGTGAATGCTACAGTCATTGTGTTGATAAAGCCTATTATTATTTACATGGTGTCAATCGCGGGAATCCAATAAACATCTCCTCTTGGTTAGGCATAAACACTCTACTCATAATGCAATAATTCGGGTCCAAGTGTTCGTTAAACTACAACCACTCAAATTTTTTTGTATCAGTGTGAACTAAAACGTTGCAATGTTACTCCAATTAGTGCTTGGAGGGAAATTCTTTATGTGGTGCGGGCTTTCCTTGTTATCACAAAATGATGCTCCACTTCTAAATGGTTTATCAGTTGTTTCAGGTCTACAAGACTTACTCACTTAAGTTAGTGAATTATTATTTGTGCAGGAATTTGCATCTGCAACACTCATGTCATTTTCATTTTTGTCTTCCATAAACTAAACATTATACTTTGATTCACTCTCAGTTTCATTGTTATTTCCTCGTCATTTCTTCTCAAAATACTTGAGTAACGTCACCAATAGAAAATATAGCAATGACGTGGTAACAAAATCGAACTACACATAACTAACGTAAAAAGCAGTAAATTCTCAGAAGAAATTACACAATGGCATATATATATATATATTATGAATGGCACTAAGTAAATAGCACAGGAAAGTTCGTGCTTGTTAAAACTGTTTTTGCTAGGCATGAGAGCGAGAAATCCTATCTCTTCAAACAGTCTATTTTAAAGCTTTATATCCTAGTGATAATAACGAAACTAGTTTTATTCTATTTTCACCCGGATTGAGATCTACTGTTGTTACCAAAGAAAAGTATTTATTCGAATTACGAAAATGATTCTCGAGCAATGCGAAAGTCATTTTCAAGTCTAGGTCGACTTCAACCAAAGTTGGAATGCTTTAAATTCAAATCGTTGAAACACTAATTGTGGTTTACAAATTCTTATACATAAATATACCCGAAAACTGTGAATACTATTTCAGCTCCCAGGTGTTGTTTACACCAACCCTGATTCGTTCCCACTTTTGCTTTCTAGATGTTACCACGAATCACACTGCAACATCCTTTTTCTCCAAATTCACTCTTAGAAATCACTTTTGAACAAATCGAGCGGGTCAGTGTTGTGCCGCTTTGTTAGGAAGGGGCATCAAAGTGATAAATCTGGCTGTAATCAATAGAAATTATCGGTTTACATGTATTACATATCGCTTTTCGATAGAATGAAACTATTTGCTATGTTTTGGATATGATGTATACAGTAGGTGTCTTATAAGAAAGTACATCAGACACATCCTATTCATTGCACTAATTGCGATCAGCTAGCAAAATAGAGTTTCTCGGAAGGTATCAGTACATCAGTTTCAAGTGTTCTTCATGCCCAGCGTAAGGTTCTTTTAGTTGACAAAGGAAAGGTGAAAAAGTGGAAATAATAGACGAGGGACAAATAGCTATCGAAAAAATACAAAGAAGAAAATGTTAACTATAGTCTTGAAATCGTAAGTTTACAACGTCTCATGAATCATTAGTTGTTAAAATTCATAGATGACAAACGGGATGTATGTAAGCTTGAGAGTAAAAAGAATCATCGAGCAGCTCGAGCTAAGGCATCTTAGACAGTAAACACAAGACTACACCTTGTCACCCAGGAAATTTTGTCTCCGTATTGTGCAGAAATTGCTGAAATGAATGCCACAGAAATTACCACATGACTTAGAGCTCCTGGAGCTTTGATCAGATTTGTCGTCATCTCTGTTGTCTTTGGCAAGTGTCATTATTGTGTAAACTGTCATTATTAAAAATTGTGTCAAGAAAAAATTAGGTGGGTTTGAAAGTCAGGCAATTCTACGTTTCAGTGGGTCCGACTTTGCCACCCGTGGGCCAAGGATCCGAGGAGTGGTAACTCTGGTGAGATCTAGATCCGGCCATAGGCCTAAGTCGATTCGTCGGTCCGAGTGAATGGCAGATATTCCGTTCGTGTCCTGGACGCTGACTTTAAACTGTACTGATGCTAGCGGCAGCAGGTTAGTGGATGATAAAATGGAGGATGAACGTTTCTACAAAGTCAACGGCAAATTTTATCAGATACATAGCGGAAGAACCCTCGATAGTTCAACGGTATGGATCCACAAGTCAAGTGAGAAGACGACTGCGTGTCCCGGTCGTCATCATGTGACTGTAGTAAATACCTATTTCAAACCTACTTTTGACTGGAAAATCGGAACATGGAATGTTAGGAAGCTTGCACAGAAAGGAAAGTTAGACAACGTAATACGAGAAATGAAACGAATAAATATTAAAATACTTGGCATGAGCCCACGATAGATGACCGCAAAAGAGCACGATAAAGAAGGAAAACTACACGATGATCTACTCTGGTGGAAAAAAACAAGAAGGGCGTCGGTATCATTTTGAATAAGGAAGCTAATAGTTCAATCAAGGGTTACGGGCAAATTTCAGACAGAATTCTCCTTGTCAAGCTGGCTAGACGGCCTTTTGATCTGTCTGTGATGCAAGCTTATGTTCCGACCACCGATGCATCAGATGAAGAAATGGACAAGTTCTGTGAAGATCTCGATAGTGCGAAACCGCAGTGCTCGACACAGGATATTGTTGTAGTTATGGGCGACTAAATTCCAAAGTGGGATGCAGAAGGATTGGAAAGACAGTTGGCCCCTTTGGTATCGGTAAACCCAATGAGAGAGGAGATAGATGGATCGACGGGTGCGCTCAAAATTGACAGGTTGTCATGAACATATGGTTTGCGAGTCATGCTCGAAGGTGCTACACGTGGATTAGTCCGGGGGAGGGGGGTCGGAAACGTAACCAAATTGACTTTGTCACAGTCAATGAACGTGTTAGAAATGGAGTTGAGAATTGCAGGGCATGTCCAGGTGCTGATTGTGGAAGTGACCATAAACCTCTTATCATGAAGTTTAGGAATAAGCCCAAACGAATTACAAGATCAAAACCACTATCAAAGTATGACCTCAGAGCTGTGGAATTACCTGAGGCTCGAAGGAGATTTGTTGAAGCTTTTAACGACGTCGCATCTCAAATTGAAAGGCATGAGGATATGGATTGTGAAACAGCTTTTCAAATCTTCGAGGATGTGATCAACACAGCTGCAGAGAACGGCATCCCAAAGCGAGAGCAAGTAAATCGCGATCGTTAGATGAACGAAGTAATTGTGCAGAAGATGGACGAAAGAGGAAAGGCAACGAAGAGGGAAAATGGAAGATACCCTGAGTTAGACAGAGAGATTAAAATTTATGCCTACAGGCAAAGGAAAGGTGGCTAGATTTGAAATGAAAGATGTTAGAGAGACAGTTATTTACTGGTGAATCACAAGATTTCTATAAAAACATAGCCAAAATTACATTTTGAAAGTCATGTGAATCTTCTGACTCTATCAGAACACCTGATGGATCGACCTTGATGTTGGACAGAATACATCAAGGAACTTTTTGACGGCACCCGAAATGATAAGCCGAATGTTGAAAATTTGGATTCAGGCAATGAAATAAGTAAGGAGGGAATTGTAGAAGAGCTGAAACGAATGAGGAACGGAAAGGCGGCTGGTCCTGATAATATCATTATTGAAATGATCAAAGCTGTTGATGAAATTGGAGTTGACATCATGCACTAAATAAGATATACGGAAATGAACACATTCCGAGTGAGATTAAAAAGTCAATTTTCATTATAATACCAAAAGTGAAAGAGGTACTGTCGATTGCGATGAGCATACGATAATAAACCTTATAATGAGTCACGTTGTTAAACTTTTGTTGCGAATTATAATCAACATAATTCGTAAGAAATTACGTGCCAAGATTTCAATAGGGCAATACGGTTTCATAAAGGACCTTAGAACGCCAACTACAATTTCTACACTCCTCACACTAAAGATTTGGCAGTAAACCTAGAAAAAGACTTACATTCATGTTTCATTGATTACAAGAAGGTGTTCGATCGCGTCCGGCATGTCAGATTGGTCCTATTATTGAAGGACATTGACATCGATGAGAAAGATTTACCAATAATAATCAGTCTGTATTGGGAACAGGAAGCAGCAATAAGGGTAAAGAATGATCTCAGCGATTACATTCAAATCATGAGGGGAGTAAAGCAGGAGTGTGTAATGTCACCGTACCTTTTCAACCTCTACAGTGAAGTTATCCTTCGAGTGATTCATGAGATTGGAGGAGTTGAAGTCAACGGTATAAACATCAACAACCTTAGGTATGCTGACGACCCTGTTCTAATTGCGTGTTCAGCAGAAAAATTACAAGAACGAGTTAATGAAGTAGTAGAAGTCAGTGAGCAGATGGGATTGCAATTAAACGTGAAGAAAACAGAATATTTAGTCATCTCACGCAAAGGAAGGTCATTAGGACACGAGCTTAAGGCTGTAGGAAAATGTGTAAAGGAAGTCGATCACTTCAATTACCTATGCAGCATCGTGACATGTGACGGAAAGTGTAACAAGGAAATCAAACGCCGCATAGAAAGCTAGCCAAAGTTGTATTTCAAACACTAAGAGCTATTCTTGCTGACTGGAAGCTATCGCTGACAGTTGGACACCCAGTTATGAAATGTTATCTTATTCCTGTCTTGACTTACAGGTGCGAAACCTGGGCACTAAAAAAGATATTTGTGAAAAAGATAGAAGCTATTGAGATGTGTATATCTTGGACTGATAGAGTAACGAATACAGACGTTTTGCACAAAGCGAGGGTATATAGGACGCAGATAGATTTCATAAAACACAGACAAATTAGCTTTGTCGGACACCTTACGAGGAAGAATGAACTTGAGTCACTTGCCTTGTTTGCTAAGAGAAAAACCTGTCGAGGCCGACCACTCACAAATTTCTTAGGATATTTGAAGACAATTACCGGAATACAAGTCGAGAGTCTACGCAAAAGTTTCTTGGACAGAGATTATTGTCGCACCATAATCCACCAAAGCCTGGCACAATAAAGAAGAAGAAGAAGAGGACTTGTCAGGACAGGCGGCTCCGTCAGCAGCTACAGTTTTTTGCCTCAGTATTCTAATATAAAAAGTTTACGTAGGTTTTTAAAGATAAGTGAGATTTTGGTTGAGAATTAAAGAGAAAGTTCTGCCGTAAATATTATTTTATGAGTATGAGTAACGCACGTAAGCCCACTTTCCTCGTTATTTTTTGTTAGCAATTTGATCTAAACAACTGATGAAATAGGCACATTGACATTCTGTTGTGGTCTCCTTTTACTAATGGTGTCCTACAAGAAGGTATATTTAATTTTGAATCCACACAGAGACCTACACCTACCATGTGTTTTGCTCAGGGATCAGGTGCATTTTCATCACGAACTGCGACTGGCAGAGAGCATGTTTCGCTGTGGCCTGATAAGGAGCCCTTTTCTGATAAGAATACGAATGAATGGGGATGTTTGTAAAGCTAGTTTTACGGTGCGATCCAAAGTTTCAGAGTTAGTCACGTATATGCATTGTGAGATAACCTGCACTTTTTTCAGCTTAATTGCTTTTGGAAAAGACATGCTCAGTCGTAATAACGTGTATCTCGAGTTGTCATTTATTTTGAGAGAACCGATTAGTTCTTTGAAATTTCAATCTTTTCAAAGTTTCCACTAAGTCATCCCTTTTTCAGTACCAGGTCTGTACGCTCCTGGTACACCATATTTTGATAATTTAAATTTCTTTGGCTTATTATGGAGTATATTTATCAAGCAATGAGGGATCTCATGCTCAATTAGTTAAAGCGCATGGATTTTTATGGAATAATGCTGGCTATAGTTACTATCTGAGGCTTTTCCAAGGTCCTAAGTCGTAAACTTTCAGTTTTAGGTATGCAAAACTGATGCTGTTTGCGTGCATTTGCTCTGAAACGTATTAAGACAACTTTAGTTATTCATTTACGTCCCTCAAATTGTTAAAAAACAAGAAGAAAAGTATCTACTTCAACTTAATCTCTTTGGATTCGGATGTTTCACACTTGTTTGTTTACATATTTTCACGGACTTCCGGTCTGTGAAATTGTGGGTGGAGTAAAAGATCTCTGAACCGGTGATGGAGTATCTGAACCGGTGTATTGTAGTGTAATGTCACTGTCGCAACCAGAGCAGGGTAGAGCAACTCTTTAGCAGTGCACACATACATTCTTTACTTTTATCTCTTGAAGGAACTGTGATGTCTTTCACAGTTCCTCAGTCACTCATTCTCACATGACAAGATTTTCTAATTTATACTATTTACAAACCAATGAACGAACGCTTAATTACAATAATTGAATTTGATAGTCTAAGAATAATCAGGGAGTGGTTAAGAATCGCGGGTTAGTATTTTATTGGGAGTTAGTATTAGGACAAAGGCTAGTGATGACATGAAGAGGAACTCATACATATAAAGGAATCACGTGTACCATAAAACCGATTATTGTTTGATAATGATGTCATCTTGATGTCATAATTAAATAACATACGTTAATAAACGTAAGTCTTATTAGATATCATATAGTTAGCGATAATTATTGGTCTTTAACGTAGGCTACAGCCTGGACATCACTTAGGATGTAGGATGTAAAGCTGATCTGATCGCTGATTTATTGCGTGTTTCGTTTTGTTCATTTCCACCATCATCCCTTCCTGTGCAAAAAGCTACTAATGGGCTAAATGCTTGAGATTGACATATTTATCATGTTGATCTTCATAAATTCCATTTTTGACGTGACAAATATTTTGCCTTGCTAATCTATTCTAGGTAGATAAACTTCTTGAGCAAATCTACTTTTTCTGTAGTAACAGAAACTGGTTGAAAACATGCCTAATATTTTGTCATGATCTGCAACCCGTCGGCGCACGTCGCAATTTCTTAAACTTTGTAATCAATGAAAAGGTTTTGACTGAAAGTTGACAAATTGTTAACAACGTTTGTGACGTATCTCCAGTTCATGTTTAGCTGACATGAATACTCCTTACGTCCTCGCAGCACTACTGACTTGAATAGTATATAGCACCCTCAATCGCATTCTTCTTGCTTTTACTAGGGTTCGTCTGGCGTTCAAAGAACAAAGATCTTAAACCTCGTGATACCTAGTGAGTTCATAGTGGCTGAGCATACATGAAACGACATGATCTATAGATAAATCATTTGTCATCGATGTAATAGTTGCAGATTGGATTGGTGGGTTTGGAGTTGCTTTTGTTACCCATCTGTGTGGGAGAAGTGTTTATTCATATGGTAAAACTGACAAGTGGGCGTTTAAAGTCTTGCTGATGGCGAGCATCTTGTCCAGCTCCACCAACTCAAGTAAGATCTGGACTGAGAAAATCCTCCTCTTGCTTTTTCAATGATGAAAACCCTACAAATTACCAAATCATTTTCCACAATGACATCCAGCGAAGATATTTGGGTGGGGGCATAGATTAAAGGAACTCAATCATATAACCATTTAATAATCAGACTCTTACTTCTACAAATAATCAGGCAGAAAGGACCTGTGGTGTAAAGTTACAAAGCAATCACATAGCTTATGGTCAGAGACTTGACAAGGTAGAATCACATTTTAAGTACGGCAGTCATCTCATCAGGAAACAATATATGTCCACTTAATAGAGCACCATATATACAAAGGTATTCAACTCATTTGTTCACCGGTTTGCTAATAGGAGCAATATAGCCCCGCCACCCCCCACTATGGAAGAGCCTGAATATAAAAAGCATTTTTTAAGCTAGCACCCTCAAACATATTTATTAAAGCTATAAGTGTTTTATGAACGTGTACATCCAAATTATGACTCTGCTTGTACATCTGCTCTGTATCGTCACGCATTTAGCTGCGAACGTATAGTGTTACCACTGATTGCTTGGCTCAGAACAGAAGATTGCTGTTGCAAGAGAAGACTGTTCAAATTAAAGATTAGGTGTGGTGGAAAAATCCAATAAATATTCTGAAAAGTAGAGGCATCCCGTTAACTCAAACGTGTTCTTTTGAATGATACGTATCCAAAACAGACATAAAAATATCTACGGTACGCAGCTTAGCAGATATTTGTTTTCTGCACGATTCATTAAGAATTTTTTGTGCATTACAGCACAATACATGTCCCCGATGAATCGATAGTGCTCATATTTGCATACGATCTATTTAATATAAATAGAGTATTCGTCGTAGTGGTTCTTTCTTAGGGTCGAACACTTAACAAAACGACAACCTCACTTAAATTTTGTGTGTTTTATTAATCGTGTATTTTTGCTTCCATTTCGCTTGTGTAATCATTTATAGCGTTCAGCATACATCTGATAATAGCTAGAGATAATTATTTTTAACGATGGTATGTTTTTACATTATCTTGACGGCTTTTTGTTCAGTTCATGGGGAATATGGCCACCTCAGTGTTAGCTGCAAGGCAAAAGAAACCTCACAGGCCTTCTCCAGCTCGTCTAAATGACTAGATGGCGGTGATGGTAAAATGGAGCATGACTCAAAGTTTTTTGATATATTGGTCGGCTTAAAGAAGCACTATCACCTAAACGGCGAGGGTAGCAGCGGTAGCATGAAAGGTCTTTTAAGATCCCATTCCCAATTTTGGGAGTCTGTACTAGACATCTCACAATGTGTGGCCTGAATGACCAGGGAGGGTTATCGGTTACATTCTAATGAATATCCAATTCCTTGTTTCCTGAAGAAAAATTGATCTGCCTTAAGGCATCGCGACTTTGTTGTCAACGCTATTATCTTCTTTGCAATAATTGCATTGCCGAGCACGATTTCCTCCATTTTGTGTTAATCCTCTGACAGTAGTAGGGGGCGAAAAGCTCCACCTCGTTATTGTCATGTAAACATTTTTTACCAAAATAAACTTCAAGTAAGAGAATCTTAGATCGTTATCCCAGGTTCTATAAGAGAACCATTGTTTTTTTTACATTGGACCTTAAGTCCGGCTGTCATCATGCTGACATCTTAGCAGATTACCAAAAGTATTTGGATCTTTCATGGGTATGTTTTTTGCTTTCAGTTCTTCCCTTCGTCTTAAGCTCTGCTTGTCTTTGTTTTACAAAGCTAATCAGTCCTTAACGTGATTGCTGGCTTTCTATGGGCCACATGTCCTTCGTGTATTTGGATGACGGTTTTACTAGTCTACCAGACTTCATCTCTACCATGGCGGCAAGTACCATCCAGAAGAAGGGTCTCATGTTGTCTGACCTCGTGACTAACAAAGAGACATCTAACTGGAAGCCTTGGCAAGTCGGGGAATGGCTTGGTCTTATAATTAATACCATTACTATACAATATAAAGTGCTGGAAAAGAAATTAACCAAGTTGAAATCCCTTCTTCACGGCGCAGTCAACTTCAAGTGCCTAACCTTCCGGCAACAGGCTAAGATTTCAGACTCTGTCATCCCCATGCGTTAGGCCGTTGGATCGATTGTTCGACTGTGTACTAGGCAGATGAGTTACGCAATTGAATACCGAACAGTGGGGTGGTACCAACGTCTGACTCTGTCTCCAGCACTTTTACAGGAGCTACGATTTTGGTTCTGCAATATCGACAGCTTCAAACGGCTTTAACATCAGACCACCTTGTTCAATCTCTCTCATTGTCGTTTTCACCGACGCCAGAAACGTTGCATTCGGCGGGTACTCGACAAGTCTATCTGCGCCTTACGTACGCGAAGATACCTAAATTAATTCCACATTCTGGGAGATGAAAACCTTCCTTTATGATTGTGTGCGCAGCCCACGTGATTACGGTGAGAAGTACCAAGCCCCATCTACAAAGATTAGCTATGGACATATTTTAGCTGGTTATGCCCTCCGCCAAATTTAATCTTAAACTGTATTCGCCATCTCGAATCCTGTCGGGGCATTGGAACTTTGATCATTACTGAATGACTTCGTCAAAGAAGATGTGTCACCACAAGGGATTATAGATCTCCTGTTGGAAGGCCGAGAGCAGATGACCTTGTACATAAGAAGGCAGTCTGTTTTTGTTGGCTGCCCCCCTTTAGAATTTTAGCCTTGCGAATTGAGTTCACTTGAATTTTTTTTTTCTTCTTCCATCTTTTTACATAATGGCCTGTGTTTTTTACTCACTTAGAGAATGCTTAGAGAATCTTTTCAATTCACATTTTGGTTCCGCTGGTATCAGTCGTGCACTTCGGTATTTATGCCATTTTAACGAATTAAATTAATAACGCAATCCTTTTAGGTATCGTTTACCACTTAGACAACGTAAGCCATTTAGGCTTTGATGCAGCCATTTAGGCTTTGATGTAGCCATTTAGGATTCGATGTAGCCAGTTAGGATTTGATGTAGTCATTTAGGCTTTGGTGTCACCATTGAGACTTTGGTTCTGCCATTTAGGCTTTGGTGTTGCCATTTAAGCTTTGGGGTCGCTATTTAGACTTTGGTGTTGCCATTTAGACATTGGTGTTGCCATTTAGGCTTTGGTGTTGCCATTTAGGCTTTGGTGTCGCTATTTAGGCTTTCATGTCGCCAATTCGGTTTTAATGAAGTATTTTAGGCTTTGATGTAGCCATTTATAGAGGATATTCAACTGATCTATGTTATATGTTATGTAAGTGTATATTTACTACTCTCTTATTTACGTGTTCACAGATACCTATGTCAAGCGTGATTCCGTATTGTAGAAGAAATAATGCCCTTGAATTCTGAGACAAAGACTTTCGTATAGTCATCT
>JAAAKL020015382.1:0-11515 GCA_010016065.2 Carybdea cf. marsupialis auct. non (Linnaeus, 1758)
ATTGTAGGACAGAACTTAATGTAACCGCGTTCAAGGAATCGAACTTCAATCAAAGAATGTTGCGGAGAGTGGGAAATCGGACACTGACTGATATGATAATAATATATTTTATCTCATATCATTTTAATTAGTGCATGAAGTTATATTCAACCTGTAATCGAATATTATTCAAAATGTAAATAGCAATATGCATGGAATAGAAATGCGGATTAATAATCGAGGATTATTTTAGGTTATAGTGACTTACCAGACTTGTGTCTCGTTTACAAGATCTAACTCCTCAGTTTGCAACAATGCAAGGACATCCTCAACTTATGTATCAGATTACGTTTACGGGCTATCGGATGATTTGATCGCTTCATAGTGATTGGTTGTGTAGTGAACATTGGGTGATCAGGAGGGTTGGTTTTTTGGGGGGGGAGGGACGTGTCCTTCAATAAAAATTTTGACAGGAAGACTTGCATTTGGAGAAGAAAATGTTGTTGGAACACTTAGGTAAACAGATTATGGGAAGTTTGAATGGAATTTGCGATTTGGATTAGATTATTTATCAAATAGGACGTTGTATGTGTTGTTTTAAAGAGGGAGTGAATTCATTACAATATTACAATTTATTAGACAATCACAGTTCATTACAAATTGAAACAATTTTCTTGTGAATAATCCTCTTGTTTGATAAAATGTATTGATTCTTTAAGAATGCATTCAGAAATGCATTCCGAAATGCATTCAGAAATGTATCGTATAAAAGTACTCTTGCTGTAGTTAATTGCATTAGTGTTTAACTTCATTATTTATTTATGGATTTTTTTTGCTGTTTTTTGAATGCAAAAGAGTATTAGTTACAAATGGGTTAGTAATTTCATATTTTTCCATTTCTCACTTATCACTTGACTTTAAACAGATTTAACTCAAATGGATGACAGTATAACAAATGTACATTGGAAGACTTTCAGTGTTTGTAGCGATAAAACTCACCCTGTTCATATGCATAGTTTAACTAGTGTTACAAAACTATAGATAATCATTTAAAATGCAGGCATTACGAGACCTGTAGCGTACAAGATCAAAATATATACTATTTTTGGATATTGCAGCGCATATTACATTTGTGGTTCTGTAAAAGAAACCTTGTTTACTCTTAATTTTTAACATCATTTTTAGAAACTTTTCAGTTTTACTTTATTGCTGACTCTATGAAGTTGCAGTTTGTCACAACTACCCTGTCGGAATCCTATGCACGATGAATTTCGGAGAGATTTGGAAGAAATAGCATTTACGATTCTTGCAATTAGCAAAACTAAGTATCATTTTGTGGACAAATCGGAAGTGCATGTTCATCTACCTATACTGAAAATATATTTGAACGCAATGGATATTATGTATTTATCTGTAATATGAAAATCTTACCATGAGTTTCGACCATCCAATCTTCCTTTCATTAAATTGTCCGATCCGAACTGTAGCCGGATACAGATATAATAAAACTGCCGAATTGCAACAGAAGAATGAGCAGTCTTCCTCAATTTGGACCACAATCAAAAGTAAATCCATTTCGTGTTAGTATTTTTGCTAGATTTGGTAAGAATTTGGCTTTCATTTTTTGGTTTTTACAGTGAGAATCCAATTCTTTCTTTCATAAGTCACTTACTATTTTATATTTAATATTGTATTGGCAATGTGTTTAGCTTCAACACAATGTTAGTAATTACAATTGTATCGGATGAATATCGATGACAAACAAAGATGACTTATAGCGACAACTGGGAAAATCCACTTGATACGAGAAAAAATGGCAAAATGTGATGTGCGATGATAGGAATTTCATGATCAAACATTAAAACAGATTTAGTTTGAGGAGTCGATAGTCATCTGTAGTTCAATACTGAATCATAGTACCTTTACTTGGTTTGTTGAGCTGATGATCAGCCTAGAAAATAATGAACAACTATTGGTGCTCCAAATGGTCCTCTGTGCTATTTATTCCAGTGAAGGAATCGTGACTTTTTCAGTGCGCGTAAGAAAAATGTACGATTGTTGGGAAAAACGTGGTTTTTTTTGGACAGCATTTGGGGCTAAGATTTTGCAAACACTAGACACTAGACGAAGTGTTGACATCATTAAGATGCTGACGTCAACTTTTTCCTAGTGAAGTTGTCACTTTTGATAAATGGTGTCATACTTTGTTCTCTCATTGTCTTTGAATTCATGTGAAATGTATTTGAAGATACGCAATATTTGCATATAATACAGTACAAGGCTACGTCGATATAACAGTGTTGTTGAGTTTTCTCAACACAAATGACAACCAGGACGGAATATAACGCATAACAATTTCCCTGACGATTGTGGTAAAATGATGTCGCGAGCATAGAGAAAACATGCCTGTTGTCAGAAAGCCTCAGTGAGGGTAGAGTAAGAACAGTTTGAGTTTAATGCAATTGTAGATTTATAATTATTAACCTTCCTTTTAATATTCGCCGTTTATATTAAGCTAGTGTCAGTAAATTTCAATTCCTCGTAACAGCTGCCTATTTTAGGTACCCTTGTTCGACAAAAAGAGGGCATCGTGTTGTAGGCGCTAGTCTACAAATCGCTTAACTTCGTGTCTTATGATGAACAAATTCCAGCTGAATGATTATGTGGATTTAGACCTTCCTTGCCTCTAGGACGTCCTTACAGGGCTTGGTAATCATTTAAGGCTAACGAGGGAATTGACGTTTCAAGGACATACATTGAAATCGTGAAAACATACCCTTTGCATTGCCTTAGATATTTGGAATGTGTTGAATCAATATCCGTTGGCATGAAAAGTTAGTACAGGAAATATCATTGACAAACACCAAGTATGCCTTTGTCTAGCTCATTCTATGGTTCTTTTTTATTTATTCTGTTTCGTGGACTATGTATATTACTACCCGTCATTGGTCATTGTTTATTTGTGTGTTTGATTCTTTGACCCCCAACTTGTAGGAACAATTTCACCTACATCTCTTTACTTCAGATGATGTTGGTACAATGAGAACTGGAAGTCTGCTGCTTTGTATCTCTGGGATACTTTAAAACACAAACATAATCATATTAGCCAACAGGTCATGTATGGTAGAATTTGTTTACATAGCCTTATCATAGATCTGTTTGTTTCACAAATAAATCAACAATAAACCACAACTATTGCTGTCCTACGTAGCTTAACATTTTGCCAAAGTAAGCACAGATCCAAAAAGAGGTTAATAGGGAATCCCAAGGGAATCTAGAAAGAATCTGCAAAATTGTAGGAGTGCCAATGAGTTCTTTTCCATTATTTGTCACCCATCAGTTCCTGTTTATGAGAAGCATGAGGCCCCTAACGATTCGAGCTTCAGGGCCAAAGATTGTTGATCAGTCGTGTTATAGATGAAATTGTCTAGTATGGTACAGAACGCTAGGCGACACGCCATTTTGTTAGGCTGATACCGCAGATACCGTCTTTAGCTTGGGATGAAGATACTTAAAGTAGATTCGCGTTAATAGACCTTGCAATTTACCTCAAATACTGTAGAAAATAGTGAGTCGACATTTTCAAGCCGCAATTGTTTGAAGGTGTAAATTTCCCTAGGGACCTAATTTGATGTGCTCTACCTTATTTAACTCTCTGTTAAGAAGGAAATGAAACTATTTCTTATACGAGCAAAGGTACTTTCGGTAACAAAGGGGACACTATTTGAATCAAAGGGAGAAATCTTAAAAAGTTACATTCCTTATTATCTCTTGTGATGCTACCAGTCTTTGTATTTTGCAGTGACTCGAAAAAAGGAGAGAGAGAGAGAGAGAGAGTGGTTTATACGTTGGATGCATGTTTGTAATTATTGCTTTCATATAAATGTATACATCTTAACACCTCACAGAAATGTTAGCCCAACCACTGTTGAGGAGAGAGTCAAAGAGATCTGATGAAAGCATTTATCATAACTGGTTCTGAGAGGCCTACAGGTTTGTCTGCTACGTACTTCTAGATGATTTATTTTAGATTATTTGTATCCAATCTCTATGTGATTTTATTGATGTAATAAAAATAACAATGATCATTATAACGTGACTATTATGAAGTTAAATATCATTATTACTTTAAAATTTTTCGTTTCACATGAACATATCATTTTGGTACCAAGTTTGAAAGTAATTTAATATCAATGATACACGCTTTAAAAGTGTATAATTTGATGATATCAGAACATAGCAATAACAGCATCAAAACAAATTAGCAAATCCCACCTCTTGGGAAGATAACTGCCAAAAGGAACAATATCACATATCAACAGGAATAACAAACAAGAATCCCAGAGACGAAAAAACAGACGATGTCGATTCTGAATTGCGTCTGGGGAACTTAAAGAATGTCGTGCAATAATGCATGCAATAATTTATAATTTTTATCCTCAAATCAATATTTCTTTGGGGTTTAGATTTTTTATAGTACCGTAACGGAACCACCACAAGATGACTGGAGTAGATAATGACACATATTTTATCAAATAGAAAAAAAAGAAAAAGAAAGGAAGTGCAAATTTAAATGAGGGGGCTGGACCTCCTGTTCCCTTGTGGTTTGGCCTATGTACAAACGTCATATTGCAAACTCTGGGCACGTAAACAAGATAAGTTATATTAGTCGTCTGTATTTTCCCAGAGAAAATGACTAGAAATCATAGGTTTTGTGGGTTTTGTATTTCTCTTCGAGAAAACTTGTGGATTTTTTGATGGAGTTCAGAGGGGCCTTTTTATCACAATTGATATCTTGTGAATTTTGTTGTTTTGAGTTATAACCTTGACATGAAAGCTTGTGATGTTAGTATCTCAGTAATACTAGTTTTTTGACGGATTCGTTACTACTTTAAGCATATGATATATTGATGTGAAACAATCATAATAATATTTCTATGCCTCTTGTTAGAAAAATGACCGATTCTCTTAACTGTGCCACTTCTTTATTTACGATTGAATCAATAACTTAATGCACCAGCAAATAAACAATTAGCAATGCATTTATCAATAAATATTCTAGAACAGAGTTTGGCAACCTGTGGGCCGTTGCCTATTTGTTGTCCTCAAGGGAGTTTTTGTTAAGCCCCAGCCAAAACGCGAGGAGAAAGCGAATCTTCAAAAAGTATCAAAGATAGAAAGTAGGTTCTAGGTGCTAAATTCCAGCTTTAATACGTTTCCAGGACCCACTCAAATAACCCCGCACGTGCACTATGATTATCCTCGTTTTCAAATTTATTTGCTGACATTATTCAATAAATTTACGTATTCTGCTGCATTTGCGTTTCATATAGGCCCTGATCTCCACGTGACCATCAACCAAAATGATTAGACATTTGCTCGTTTGCAGGCAGAAAAATTTGCATCATTCCTCCTACAGCGAAATTAACAATGCAATTTTTCCCTTTCAAAAACAGTATTTGCTTTTGTGAGCTCTGTTTCGACACGCCGAAACTTCGGCTTGAAGAGATACCGAAGAAAAATGAAAATATCACCATCGGCATTCGAGCCAGGTGGCTTAAAATATGTGGCAATTGAATAAGGCAAATGTAAACAAGCTTTTAAAAAAATCAATGGTTAAAATTAACTGCTTCTGAACAGATAACGGGTCGTTCATTTTTAATAGATGCTCACTAAAGATTTGCTAGAAGTTACTTTGAAATTCTCGTATTTATTTGTTGTAATAATGCCAATATCTTTTTGAATATAGTTTATGTAGTTATAAAACGTATTAGTTTTGTTAATTAAATTATTTTTTATTGTAAACAAGTTGACTTCTGGAATTAAAGGTGATGACGCTATATTGCAGCGAGAACTTGAAAATTACTTTAACGCCGTAAATTGACCATTTTTATAGCCCCGTTGATCCGTGCAATGGTAAGGTAATTTTCTACATCCAAAGAAATTAAATAAAAAGGAAATGTGATTCAACCTATGCTTCTTGCTTTTTGAGGTAGGCGGTGTCTATGCCGGAAATTTTTGAACAATATTTTAAAAATGTGTTTTCAAGTTACAGTCTAAGCTACACAAGTGAAATCCAAGAGGGCGGAGTTAGGGGAGGGGGATAAAATTCATTTTATTTAGCATTGTTTTAAATAAACAGATTTCTCTTTTAGGGTAAGTAAAAAGGAATTTTGGTACAGAATTATCCACAATGTCTAAATGAATTAAAGTTTTCCAATGCGACTGCCGTGCCTATACTTTGTCGATTTTCACATTTCAACTGGTGCTGGGACATTTCGTACAATATTCGTATATGCCTCGGACACTCATTTTTAAATTATTACCAATGATGCACGGAAATAAAGTAATTTATTTAGTGATCACTACGCCAGACATGGTTATAAAATAATTTTCAAAGACCCAGACAAACGAAGGGGGGAAATTTCTTCTAATGTTTCTTTTCAAGAGGTTCTGTGTACTTTGTCTATTTCATCGCTGACGGAAGTTCTTCTCTATTGATGATAGATTCAGCTTCTGGGGAGAGTACTACCGCTCCCTTGTGGGAATAACGTTTATATAGTGTAACTGTAAATCGTAGAAAGTAGATCTGTCTAACTACTTTTTCTACCAATGAGCAATTGTGATCTTCAGAGAACTCCATGCTGTCTCCCTCGCTCCATGCGGTCACGCTCTAGACAGCTTCTATCTTTGTCAGAAATGGGTACTCGTCAAGAATAGCTTTGCAGTTAAACTTTCCTTGTCTGCAGTCAAATTACGTTTGGTTTCGTTAATAATCAACGTGTATAAATGAAAAGAGGAGACTTTTCAGTTAAACGGAGATTTTTAGTACTTTTATAGAATGGAGTTTGAATCAACATCAAACAGAAGACTTTCCTTATGTCACGATGTTTCTCCTTCAGGCCAAGACAACGACTGTCATTTAATCAATGTTTGAATTACAAAGTGTTTCACATATGCAGAGCAGTTCTAAATCAAACTTAGAGGGAAGCCCAATAGGTATAGATATATGTTTCAATTAGCAAAGTGTCTGCTTATCAGGAGTTTCACTTACAAATCATAAACTGTATCTCCAAATAAATTAAAGAAAATGTCAAGTATATTAAAAGATTTCTTGCTGTTCAAGATAATATGGTAATAAAAAGAGCCCTCCCCTCTCCAAATCCAAGAGTCTAGGGAGGAATTGCTGCTAAATTCTTTGCATGGTTTCTGATAAAAATACACCTTTGTCCATCTTGATTTGGGCATGCTGCAAGGATAAAGGAAGCGTTTTCTACTTCTGTTATGCACGGGCAAGTAAAAGGAAGCAGGAAGGTAGGACGACCCCCAAGAATATGGAGCGACGATATCAAGCAATGGACTGGTCTCTGCTTGACGGAAGCACTGAGAAGAACTCAAGTCAGAAATGAGATGGAAGACGGATGTTCAAATGTGGGTGCACCATCAGCTTCGACAGGGGCTACAGTCGTGATGGTGATGTCTATCTTACCAATCAGTAGCATTATTAGTTTCTCTAGCTCTCAAAGCAGCTCATCGTCACTTTATGTACTTGTTTGAAGGAGCTACTTTTATGCGGGATAGAGAAAATGCTGAAATATAATGACGATTAAGCTCCCAAAATATGCAGCAATTCACAATCAGCTTTCTAAGGCAAAGGTCATTATATTATGAAGGAAATTGACTAGCGGTAATGATAGAGTGGCACCGTGAGTGTAATTTGATTTGCATAATCCAAAGCTTAACGAGTATTTCCTGCTTTACATTGACTAAATTACCGGTCGAGAACGAGAATGGTTCCATTGGTAGAGACCACATTCTTTTAATGGCAGCCTACTAAGAATATCCCTTAATCAAATTAAACAAAGAAGGTTATCCCATCAACTCAGTTAGTTCTTGATAAGATGGATCGAAATACTGACAGGGAATACTAACTTCATAGAAGCGGAGTAGTGTTTGTACTTCCCTGCTTTACATATAGAGCCCTCAGTATCTCAAGCTCTTGAAATACCAGACCATATCCCGAGTTGATTTGAGATTCTTCATTCGCTACCAATTTTCATTAGTATACCACTGACTGCAACATTGCAGGCTCTTCAAATGCTTAAACAGTTTATTCTGTTACCTCATCAAATCTCTTTTCCTTGTTTTGATCTTTTTCTTTTGCAAGTTCCATTGGAAGTTGCAAAGTATCATCAACAAAATAATATTAGATACTTTAAGACTGAAAATGTGTTTTGAAACTTGTCAAAGGGCATTCACTGTGTTACAGATAGTTTAGTTGCATGGAGGATAACATCCATTATGTTCATGACAATTATCCAAAATTATCCAACACAGAACTAAGTGGCGGATAAACCCTTGTTATTCCGGGAAGCGCTTTATTAAGCGCATTTGACATTCAAGGAGATCTTGTGATTTATCTGGGGGTTAAGGTATTCGTAATCCTGCAGCAGTATTAGGCTTAATAAATGGCATAAGTAGGTTGATACGATACTATTTTGGTCAAGTGTTGAGGACGTCTTGTACTGTACATTCATTAATTCATCTTCTATATCTACTGGGCTAAGGAAAAATTGTAACCAATAACATGCCCATGCGCAGTCAACAGTCTAGGATAATAAATCATATATTTTGTTGATAGGCAATCGTTAGTTACTGAATATGCAAGACGGTAATGGAAGTCAAGATGTTCCAGAGGAAAAATCACTTTCCATATATTGCACAGGACACGGTTACAAAGCCAAGAAGAAGCAGGAATCTATTACTTTCACCCTGTGTAGCAGTTTGTTGTGACTTTTCACTAGAAGAACACCCCGCCTAATAATCATAAAATGCGCGTTCGGAGCAATTAAAAAGTGGTTGAAAAAGCAAGCAACTAGTTCTTAAAAGATAATTGCCTCTTGGAACCATTTTCAAATATTTTATGTAAGCGCAGTTTATGTAAATATTTTCCCTAACTGTCCACAAGGACTTAGAATAGTATATTTCTTAGATTTGTCACAATTCAGAATATTAAAATGTTCTTACGTCAACAATTATAAATTGACTCAATCAGAAGCAGTTTTCATAGGAATAATAATGTTGCTAAAATCGGGCATTACAAATGAGGCAAGGTCTTACACATCAACTAGACGGAAGGGAGAACAAGGTCCTAAAACTTCAAAAACAATTTCCTCTAGCACACTGATCCCATGTTACAGTAAAAGGACTTCCCCTCTAAACAAATGCATTCTAAGAAATAACTATACAATTATGATAACTGTTTAAAAATAACCACCCATGTGAATAATATCAACCCCACCCCCTATGTAAGGGAAATAGAAGATCTTAAATTAACCACGAATCTGAACCTTATCAAGACAGATCTCAACTATTTCTGATTTGAAGCGTTTTGCTAGGATTCTCATATACTATAAAGTTTACCTAAATTCAAAGAAATATACAAAGTGGTTACGTTATTTACAGGAAAAATTCTTGAGATAAATAAATTTAAATCTTCCCTTCGCTTGTATTAATGCAACAAGCAAATTGACCTAAGCAGAAGGGAGGAAGAACAGACTCTCTGAGGGGTTGTGAGAATGATATCAGACTTCAGCATATGGTAGGAATGAAATTGTTTCAGCTGAGATGATGAAAACGTTATATTTTCAACAATGGAGGTTCTGCTAATATATGTCTTGTAGTGAATGATATAATCATAATAATGGGAAATGAAAAAAGAGAGCTTAATTGATTGGCAAACTATATTTCAAAACATGACAGAGGTTGTGTTTCGAGCAAAAGGAGGGGTAAGAGCTTTAACTCTTTACCAGGACATTGATCCACTCTTCGCAAAAACAATTATTAACATTTCATTAAGAATAAAAAAACATACATTTCCTTGGATCAGGGTTCCTTACCCTGGAAAATAAGTATGCAGGAGCTTCAGGATCCAGTAGAGGATAATTAATATGTTAGATAAGTTTCCCTTATAGTAGATTCAAAGCCCAACTCCGCTTCCACGTAGTGAAGGACGGGTAATGCTAGGACATCTGCCCAGTAGGCCAACGGAGCTCTGGTAAAACCTCGAGGCCCAATCAGTCCTTGATGGATTACTCTGATTACGAAAACAACACAAGGTCAAAACATTTTAACCAAATCGTCGCTCTCACAACTTGACAACAAGGACATGACGCCACACGAGGAAACTGTCCATCGGACTCGTGAGGTTGATGATGTGACTGCGCAGATTCAAAAGCGTCTTCTGATATCCGAATACAACGTTCGAACATTGAAGAAACCCGGCAAGCTGTTGCAGCTAGCAAAAAGATGTTCAGAGCTAAACCTGGACTTAGTGGCCATTCAAGAACATAGATGGCAATCTGAAAAAGAAGTCAAACTGTTGGATGAGGGTCAGCACTTGATTGCATATGCTTCAGCCACCCAGCTTGGTCAGGGTGGTGTTGGCATCCTTATCAACCGACGCTTTAGGAACAGCATAAGTTACACAACGAAAGTCAACGAGCCAACATGGTCACATTTCGTTGCAATCCTTCAATCCCGCTTGTGGCTGTTTATGCTCCAACTGAAGCAGCAGATGAGAAAAAAACAGCCAAATTTTACCAGAAACTTGAAGGTTTCCTGATCTCGATTCCTTTGCATAACTTCCTAGTGATTGCTGGGGACTGCAATGCCAGACCTTGAGATGATTCCCACATTGCCTCGCCAAGGGCAATTGGGAAGTACACATGTCACCCGGAGACAACAAAAAATGGCTTGAGGCAACCCTCACTTTGCGAATCACAAAAGCTGGTTTCCCTCTTTCAAAGGCAACCTCATAAAAGACGCTGCATGGTCACAAAGCCCAGATTGATCAACTCCTACTAAGAGGAAAATGGATAAACTCTCTGCGCAACTATTGTGCATTTTCCTCTGTAGAATGTGACTCAGACCAACGAATAGTTACTGCACATCTCAAACTTAGTCCTCGAACATCTAAGCCTGTGAAGTCAACAAGCCGGATAAATCACTAAACTTCACTACATTAGCTGCTTCGTCTGATATCCGAAAAGACTATGTAGAGGAGGTATCAAACGGTTTGCAGCCCTTGATACCTTTCAAACAGGCGCAAACTCCACCCAAACTATGTACGACAACATTGTCACGGTGCTAAATGATGCAAATTCAAAAATTATCCCGGCTAAAGTACAATCAATATTCAAGTGGGTGAGTCCAGAAAGTGAAGTTCTTATTGCAGAACGACAAAGAGTTCGAGCGAGATACCGTAATCATAGAAATGAGGGAAATCACCTGGCCTGGAGGACTACTGCAATACAAGCCGTAGAGTCCCTCGAGCAGGACAAAACAATATTCTTGGAAAGGATGCAAAAAGAAGCCCAACTTGCTGCTCACCATGGAAACAAGAGAGAACTTTATACCATTATCAGGAAGATCTCAGCAAAACAAAAACAGATTCTGCTGCTATGGTTAACAAGCGAAATGGTGACCCATCCACCGACCACGCCGAACTGCTCAACGAATGGGCAACATAATTTTC
>JAAAKL020015383.1:0-11515 GCA_010016065.2 Carybdea cf. marsupialis auct. non (Linnaeus, 1758)
ATGAATTCAGAACCTGTATTCTGGAAGTCTTGGAAGGAGTTGAGTATCGGATGTAGCGCCCATGACTATTCTTAAGATAATCACTTTTGACCTGAGGTTCCGAGTTTCAGAGTTTCAGAGTTCATAGTTGCTTTCCTATATTATGTAAAGAAATATACAGAACAAAGATGATCTTGTCTTTCATAGATTTTAGTTCTGAGAAGGTCTGTTAGTACTATTCAGTACAACCTCCATGTTTAGTTGACAAAAAGAGACCCCACCAGCATTAAGAGGATTTCAGGGTGGTCTGCAAACCAAACTGTTTGCTGCAGTGTTGCGGAGATTCATTCAGTATACTCTTCTTGAGTGCAACGTAGGGAATACTACGCGCTAAATAATTTTATTTCTATCACAAACAAAGTAATCACTGAGTGCGTAGTTTCGCTGAATACAGAAGAGCACTAAGATACACTGAAGGATGACTACTAGAAATCGGGATTGTAATGGATATACATATAAGCTCTAACCACTGATCCCTAAAAAAGACTGGATCGAGCTTCCTATCTTTTCCAACAGCGAAAAAGTGTAGTTACGAGTAGTGGCCTCCATTAGCTAAAATAGCTCTGGGATGTCCTCCATGTAACGTAACACTGTTTTATTAGCTTTTTATGGGGACCGAAATGGCGTCCAGCAACTGATCTCACTTTGAGGCAGAGGATGCTCGATCCAGTGTTTTATAGAGATCAGTGGCTCTAACTCACTACATGCAATTCAGTCAACATGGGGGATATTCTTCACTATGTGTACACGAGCCTCTCTTTGAATATTGAGCCAGCCTACATCTGGTGGGAATGGGAAATGTCTTCTCTAATCAATAAGAGAGCGGCTGGCTAACAGATTTGTCGTTGTGTAATCTTGCTTTGTGTTTGTATTTTGATAAGAGCGACCTATAAGTTGGAAATCTTGAATTTGTTGCCGACATAATAGATGAATGGCTTCTTATCGTAAGGTACCTTTGATAGAAAGAAATTCGGTGTATGACAGGAGAAGATCAACGACGCAAAGCACGTAAATTAAAGATTTCCAAACTTTTACTTCTTCCTACTAAGGGATTTGATCAAGTTCAGGTTTGGTTTACGCTGAAATGATAATACCGGCGGTCGAAGTGTCTTAAGATAGTTAAGGCAGATGATTAAAACTTAGGAACGATAGAGGAGCAATCTATGAAACTACAGCCGACTTCAGCAGCTCCACGAAGCAACAAATTTGACACTCATTTAGAATTGCACCAGCGTTGTTTCAGGTTCGCACAATATATCATCAATAATTTCCGGATAAAGCGGAGGGCCAGTGCTTCCATGTCTTTTATGATTAACGATAGAAATACTTTGCAAAATAAATATGAAGAGGCTAAGTTCAATGATTTCAATAACTGTATTTACAATGAAGTACATCCTTGCTTTTCAGTCTTTTTCAAAATTTTAATGGCTGTGGGAGGCAAGAGTCAAAATGTAAACCCACGTATTTCCGACCAAATAAGTTCCTGTCAAACCATTCGCTTCGCTACAAGCATCAAATATCCACAAAACACACACCTTCAACTATCGTCTTTGACTTTTACAATATGACTTCACTTTGCCTGAAATTCTGAAACAAAATAGTTGATAGACAGAACGTTGCTAACGAGTTTCTATAAACAAGACTAGGAATAGGCACTAGGAGAATTTATGAAGTGTCAGCTTACTATCGACTCATGTAAAGTCGTTTATTATGCTTCACTAACAGGATTCGGTAACTTTTCTCACCTTTAAGTATTGAACTTAAGAAGATAGCAGGGTGTTTCAGTGTGCAATGTTTTAGTTTAACTCAGGTTAACATGTGACTTTTCACAGATTTTTGTGAAGTTTTTGAGCAGTGTCCTTACTTTCATGTTTCCGCTTTCTGGCCATTTGAGCATGAAGATTTTATCGCGTTTCGGTACTTTACGTACTTAGCCAAAACTGGTGATGGATGAAGTAAATGTTACTCGCAACCCGTATATTTGACTGAAAATATTTTCCTACAAGGCAAGTTGAATTTTAAATATTGTTATTTGATACGCGATGTATAAATAGCCTCGCCCTCGGAAAATTAAATCTTTAAAAGATCATGTACAGTATCTGCATAGAGAAATAATTGGATAGTATAGTATTGTCATTGAAGTTTGATTTGTTTATGTGTACAGCTTTCATCTTTTCTTGCTCATCGCCTTTGTTGGAGGCATAAAATTTTCCGATTTCAACCTCAAGTAATGCTTAAGGAATGCTTAGCTACATTATTTCTATTAGAATCTTTTAAAGGCGGCAGTTTTATCCTTTAGCAACTTTGCAAGGCAATTTTTCGGGGGGGGAGGGGGCAAAGAAAGTGGCTTTGATTCCCCGAATACACCGTGCTCTTTGAGGTACGACCATTATGTTACCAAGCGTAAAATTGTTGTTGTCATTTGTCTATGGGGCCTATGCGTATTTATCACAAGTAACTTGTAGCACTTATCATGCCGTAGGTGTGACCAATGCAACTTTATCAAATATGAAATTAACGTTAATGAAATTAACGTTATCTATGTTTCCGTTAAATGTGACTCTTTTGAGACCGAGGGGCGATTGCCCTCCCCCGCCATCCACGGCTCTGATGGCTATTTCTTGGGTGTAATCACAGATTATATATAGAATATGAAGTGCAATTGTAGGCATTGATAGCCTATCTACAAATTTTTTTGCCAAAGTGCGATGCCAATACGTACCTTTATACAGTTTTGTCTCGGGATATCCTTGAAAAATTCTTAACTTTCTTTTGGCTGAATGTCAATTGAAGTTTAATTTTAGCGTTATTATTATGAAAAGGTGTTCTGAAATGCTAAATTATCCTACGGAAACACTCATCATTGGCTTTAATAGAAAGATATTTGACATTAACTTTAATCTGTCGTAACCAAAACAGAAAGCTACGTGACCTCCTAGATTCGCTTTGGGATGACTCGCCACAGAAGGACTTAGCCCCCCTCACCCCCGACAGAAGTACCCTGGCGCTTCAACTAAATACAATAATAGCAGCAATATTTGTTTATCTTACTAAGAGTGCTCAGTGTCGAACAATGTATGTACAGAAGTTTCCACGAAAGAATGGCAAATTGGCCACAGTAACTACAGAGTTTTGGGTCCCTGAGATTACTACTTCTGTGTCACATTCTCGCTATGTATCTACAAGGTTTCATTCTTAGTAATATGACTTAGTGCTAGCTTACGGAGGAAATTTTGATCCAATGATAGTTGAAGTAGTTGAAACTCGATTTGTTTAATATATTTCAAACTCATACTTGAACAAATTATTCGTGGTACAGAACTTGATACAAGCAAGAAACAACGCGTTCATTGGACAACTAAAAGTGGAAACTGATACTTCTATGAGATTAATTTTAACTTCTTATACAATCTTGCAGTGAAATGTAAGGAAACGATTTCTGTCAGAGAACAAGCAAGGGCGTTTTAAGGGTTATCCGGAGGTTTTGTGCTCTTCAAAAATCAAGATTGAGTTTGAAAATCGAGAATTGAATAGTCGTTATATAACAGGAAGACGACACTATTAATTTTATAATTAGAGATTTTTTGGAATAAGCATGAAGATCTTCTCGTTTAATACTTATTAAAGAGTTATTGAGGTATTTCATTTTTATTATTTTGATGTTCAATATCAATTGCCTAGCAACTTGTACAAACGATCATTTAGCACTTTTATTTATGCCTATAATATTTATTGCCTTAAACGTTGCTTGCATTACAATTTTTAAGCAAAACATATTTTTTGTCGAATAACCACAAACCGTAGCCGGAACACGAGCCACTACCCGTCCCTTGCTGCTCAGGCCACGGTTACCCGCAATCCCCACTTATGAAAGCCCTTTGGCAGGCTTCGGGGTTAATAGATCGTCGTGAAGAAACCACTTAAAACTTATGAAACTCTCGTTTTATGAGAGGGAGTTCAGGTAACGTCAACGTAAAAATAATCCCAAGAGAATGAAGAGAAGTCTCACTTTGCAAGAGCTTCAGTTATTTAGGTACCAGGGTTCACACTCTAATGTTTGCCATGGAGGGAGAAGTGTGAAACTGGCGTGTAGATGCAGAGCGAAATCGGCAGGAGGCGAAACTGGCAGTAATTATCCATGGCTTTGCCATCCCCCTCCCTCCGCTTTGCTTGAGTAATGGGGATCGCCTTCTGTAGAGAACGCTTTGTAAGTCAAAAAATTTCAGACGGGCTGGTTTTAACACTCGATCATGTGAGCGAATATCACACAAAGGACAACTGCTCTTTGGAAAGTACTTAGCACACTCAAACCAAGAAGCAAAACAAAGCGTTGCTGTCCATGCAGAAAGTAAAATGAAAACGAGGCCGCGCGTTTCCCCGATGCTGCAGGTGCGTCAGTAGATGTAAACAGAACAAGTCCTTGGCCTTATATTTTTGTCGCAACTTAACAGTACTTACGATTATTATCCACAGTGACAAAACCCAAGACGAGAATCTCTTAGAATGTCCTTTGAATACATTTAACAGAGATTGGTTTAATCCTGTTTGTTCGACATGCATGTGTTTCATCTGTAAGATGACTGGGGTTTCGGCAACCTTGACCAGGAATGTAGGAGGTAGCGAGTTGTCTCCAAGGTGCTCCCGTTTGGACGCGATCGTCTCGTAGAAGGTCAACGGGTTATCACGAAAAGGTTTGAGCAGATTTTACTTGTAAAGAAGTGTATTTCCAGGCTAGTGTATGCAATATTGCCACACATTTGCTCCCTTGCCGTACCTCGTCGTTATGGTTCCTGTAAATGGTATAGTTTCCAGTTCAGAGTTGCACTCTACGATGTCCGCGTCAAGCCTTTATCATCTCGCCGGAAAGGTAGTTGCAAAATATTTCGACGCATTCAAGAGAGAAATATGGAACTTGCCCACTTTGATGGTGTATGATGTGTATGTGCAGGTACGTACATCAAAACGCCCTTCTTACACATATTTTTACGCGAGAAGTCTTACAATGTACATGCCTAATCGATTTCAATGGCTCACGGACTGCATGAGAATCTGCCGAGTCAGCAGAGACTACAAATGGGCTACAAAAATCAATTGTAGAACATCCTCCGTGTAAACATTCACACAAACAGGTCTTTTTAGTAGTCATGATCTGTGTAAACCATTTGTAGTGTACGCACTTCTTCGTAGTTCACTTAATTATGGGTGATCCTGTTCCAATTCGCAGTTCCGTGTTCATCAGTAGTCAGGTACCGGGTACGCTGTGCGTACACAAACCCTAACGTTGAGTTAAGACTTAGTTACAACCCTACTTTCATACAGATTTCCTTTCATGTGTTATTAAGCATGTGTTAAGTAACAGAGCAGTGTTATAGATTGTTACGTTGCTGACCAGTACGCTCCTAAATAGGCAATTGCCGCAATGGTTTGTAACTTTAAGGCCCTTTCGTGGTTACCACCGCCCACCCTAATCCTCTCCTAACTATACCAGTTGCTGCACTAGTTTCTACCAATAATAGGGAAAAGGAACTTTTAGGATTGGCCATATTTTGGGAGAAAGGAAGATGTGTTTCTTATGTCGAACCTTCTTTGAACCAGGAAGAGAAAATAATAGTCTCTTGTGCACACATACCACAGTAGTTCACATTTAAAAGAGGATGGCCAACACTACACACAATAACTTTTTAATGGACATAATGTGAAGAAAATGCATTGTTGTGCTGCTATCAGCTTTGATATAAAGGAAAGATTAAACATCATCACATCAGCACACTCAAAAACCCAGCCAAAAGGAGACAGATATACATGAAAAAACAAGGAAAGGAAAACTGAAGTTATAGAATGAGAGTTAAAAAACAGTTTATCTACAATTCAATTGCAAATCTATTGAAACCAAGACCAAGAGCTATCGTTGTGTAACATTGATCCCAATCGACAAAAAACCCTCATCTATTTAGTGTGAAACTTGATTTCTCAGGAAAACCTCTATCACTATTTTCTACGATAAGCTGAAAGATATATAACTGCTCTTTGTACGGTATTAACTGTACCATACATAGAGCAGAGCTACCTTTTGCTGAACAGTAAACATCAATGTATGGACAATGAGAGACAACATCTGAGTGCATCTTACAAATAGACAAGAAAGTATGTTGGTTTTGGCTCCAGCTTCAGCAGCAAGAAGCATCATTCAAAGTTTGTTTATTTTGTGACAACCTTTATAAAATATAAAACAATTAAAAATTAAAAATTGATTCACATAGATTTGGAATATATACTTTTCTGTCAGCAATGAGAGTGAGAGCCATAATCAGAGATAACCACTAGATGTAGTTTTCATTGAAAGCTCAGTAGTGAAGCTGCGTGAACTGATTTAGACATGAACATTACAGGTACAGACACAATAATTTCTACACTGGTATGGGCAATATGTAGATAAGAAAAGTTTAGTTGGTCCACATGATGTGTCAAGAAGAGTAGGAACATAATTACAGGATAGATGTCTTTTTTTTGTACAACAGCTACTGTCACAGAAGAAGATATCTGACCTCCATTCCCAACTTACAGACATGAATCATTTCTTTAAACTTCTTCAAAAGAGAGACAAATGGTAAGCATTGGTCTATTTAAAAGTTTTTATCACATAATGATATGCATGGATTTAACATTAGTATTACAGGATGTTGTAACATATACTTTAATGCTGAATTAGATAATTCTACTGCTCTTCTTCTTCTTCTTCATTTTCTTCTTTTTCTTCTTCCTTCCCTTCTCGTATTCTCCTTCTTCTCCTCCTGTTTCTTCTTCCTCTTCTTCTTCTCCTCCTTTCCTTCATCAGGGATTGCCACCATAGATGATTCCTCTTCATTTCATCCTGTGTTACAGATCCTTTTTCACCCATATTCTCCGTTACCATATTGATCCATTGAAGTATTCCATGGGTAAGTGTCTGGCAGCCAGATGAAAAAATTGTAATAGAAATGTGATATTTCAAACTTTTGAACTTGAAGATCCAAGAAACATACAAGAAATACTTGAATGAATACATTCAGCAAAAAAATTCATTAACTTGGGTACAATTGAGTAGTATACAAACAACATTGTCTTGGCTACATGTGTGACAGCTGGTGGACAAGAAGTACCCACCACACAAAGTACACTTATACCACAGAAGGATAACTGATATACTAGTAAAGTAAACATTAGAGAAACTTTAACTTGTGGCATTCCAGTTATTTACATAGCAACAAAATAGCTTGGTTGTGTGGATGACCAAAAAGGTTATGTGTGTGACACTCTGCAAAATACAGGGGCTAGAAATACTGCCTACTTTGATTCCATAAAAGAAAAATTTTAAAACTTGCGTTTATGCACTGCAGGTCTAAACTAGCAATCAATCCCTCATAAGTCAATATTTTGGACAACCCCCGCCCCCTTTGCCAAAACAATAATGTTAAGATTAAGAATGATTGGAGTTTATAACATAAATTAACCTATGCTTTAACAAGACTAAACCATAAAATACCACATGCAACATCACTGTAAGATCTACATATGCTTTTACAATATTATGCTATGAATTCCATGTTTATTTTAAATGTATGAGCTGTATGTGGTTTAACAATTTTTAACGCAATACCATGATTACTATCTCTTTTATGTGGCTGGTAATAGATGTAATGTGCCTTTCTCAAATACATTGTGAGGTGATGCCTGTATGTGTAACTGTCATTTTAAGGGTCATAACTTTTTAAAAGCAATGCAATTCATAACATTAATAGTGTAAATAGCATATAGGTCTAGAACTAAGAGAGAAACCAAAATAGTTTTATTTTGCTGAAAGAACCCTATATGGGAGAGAGCTGTTTTGTATTGAGCTGTCTGATTCAAAATTTGGTTACATTTGACACAGGCTGCAAACTAACTTCAACCAGAAATACTTTGATGGCAGTAAAGAGGAGTTTCTTCTTTTTAAGGTTGTGTTGAAAGCATACAACAGGGGACAAAAAGAAATAGCTTTGCAATTGTATTGCAAAGTTATGGTTAAAGAAAGTGCCTTCACCGACACCAGTCATTATGCACTATCCAATAAAAAATGAAGGATGTCATTTACTTTTTCGGAAACCTTATATATACTTACAATTCAATATCACACCAGCTTTGGGCGATGATGTTGATTTCAAAACACTGGTTAGGTTCACCTTTGCATGGAATGTTTTATACTGGTCTGTCTTAATATCCATCTCTACCCTTGGACAGAAAGCCTCATTTCCATCACCCTTCATCCCATATACTCAACATCACTTCAGTGGCGTAGGGTGCAACGTTTGACCAGGTGTGCTACAAAATTGTTTTGCTACGATTTCCTTGTCATGCCAGGTACATCTTAAGTAGTACTGTTTTGTCTTCGAAAAGATATCTTCACTGCAAATCTATCCTATCTTTCTCAATAAACTTAGGAATAGGATCATCATAGGAGGATGCCCCACCCTCAAGCAATGGAATATTTCACCCTCCCCTACACCCTGGCTTGAGTCATTTGATTTCTATTTTCATCCAATGTGTGCTCTTTTTCGATAGCACACGTTGGAATTTTTTTTGACTGCAGATTTTTGTACCCCAAGTCTTATTGCTTCCCTATGATTCTATTGTTTTAATGATGTTGAGCATCGTAGCACACCTTGCTTCAACAGAAGCCGTACAGAAGAGCAATCTTTTTTTAGAATTTCTATCACCCTCTTATGCCAGGTAGCATGTTACCCATGATGTTACTCAGATAGCATACTGATGTGAAATACCAGGTAATTACTGCTGTGGTTGCTTTAAGGATTTGACAAACCTTTCTCTCTCATTCATTTTCAGGAATGTATTGTTTCAGTTGGTTTATTCTGTATCACAAGAACATTCAGGATACATGGATCTCCTTGCTATTAATCAAGCTTACAAGAACATGGCAAATATCTTTTCACAACCAGTCAACCATTTAAATAGAAGAAATATTTATAGTCATGTTGCCGATGCCTTAAGACTCAGTAAGTTGATTAACGTAAGAGCAAGAATTTACAAACACAGACATGTAAAAAGTTGGAATGCATCCTTTGTCAGTCAGAACCCATATCACAACTCCCAAACTGGACTCTTACTCATGTTTGCTCTAGTTTATGGCTGAAAATTTACCTGATGCATGTAGAGGGTTTTTTATCATGCTAGATTCTCAAATCTAGACCAACCATTAATATTTGTGAATGAAAAGGAAAGTTGGTAGTAAGAAACTCTTAAAAACATTTTGTTCTGGCTGTTTATGCATTGAGCAAGTGCTGTGGCATGTTTGTAAAAATGAAAATCTCACATCTTGGAGGCAATGTGCAAGACAGTCTCAATAGCTTTCTCATGGTTCCAAAGCATAGATAAAGTGATTAATGTATTCCACATGTTTCTACTTGAACGTCTTTAGATTTGATGTGGTATTTCCAGTACCTTTTGTATTGAATACCAGCTTAGCCTTCTGGTATTTTAGCTTTTACTTTAGTTCTGTTTTCTTTGATAAAAAGTGTAAGATTTACCATTTGCTGCTTATTAATATTGTTGTTGAGTTCTTGTTGCATTCTGTTGTATCAGCTTTCTTTGCAAGGGGTATAGAAAGAAGATTTAAACATGTCTCCATGTTTTCCATGTCCTTATACCGATATGGTATAACTGAATAGAAGTATCAAGCTAACAGATCTGCCACACCATATCCATTTAAATCAATTCATAGGATATCATGTTGATCATCCATGGAAACTATGAGTAATAAGCATTGAATGATATTATGTGATGAAAGCTATTTTCTATTTTGCTATTTTCTCACAGATGACAGTCCCAATTTATCTTTTTAAATAATGCATGTAATTGTTTTATTGTTTATGAGTTGGCTGTAATGATAAATTCAAAGAGATACTAGAGGAAAAGGAAGTGTCACCACTGGGATCCCTTTGGTGACATTTTCGCTTTTCTCCAGTATCTCTTCAAACTTGATACTTTTTGGTGGTGAATGATGAGGGGGAACTTTGTTGTGCCATTTTAACACCATGTTTGTTAGCAGTGTCATGTTAATTTGATTATGCTGTAGTTTTGGTATTACATAACATGCATCTAGGCTATCTTGTTTCCATTTATATATTTATTGGTTATATTATCAATTTCAGGCACATTTTTCATTGACTCTGGTCATTTTGACTATGCAGCTATGGGTTTGTCTTTTACCAACGAATTATCACAAACCTTAGAAGGAGATTTATTGGACCTTCAGTTTGAATTATGGAACCGGTGTGTAACCATACCATTTAATATTATAGATTAGATGTATTATATTTGTAGCTGAACTGTACTGTTACCTCTGTGCAATTGTGTCTCTGCTCGTTATCATATATGATATTACTTCTGTTTAATGTACTAAAGTTCTTAAAAATTATGGCATTGAGGGCATAACATGGACAAAAGTATAAGCCACCTTACAGTAATGTGTGGACAATCACCTCACATGAAGACTATGCACAACAAGAGGGTATATCATTATTACTGATATTTATTATTTTCATTCTTATAAAGTGAATACTGAAAAGGCTAACAGTAACTCAATCCTATTATCTCAAACCTCTCCATCATTGTATTTTTGCCCATGTTATGCCCTAAATGCCATAATTATTAAGAACTTTAGTACATTAAAAGAGAAGTAATATCTAGCTTTGCTAAAATTGAAGTAAACATAACTACAGTGAACTAAATCAGTTCTAAAAAGATTGCCTGAAAGTGCACAGCTTTAATACACGAGAAAGATTGTAAAATGCAAAAAGAGTGGCAAAAGAAAGGAGAAGTAGTAGGATGGGAGTTGACCAGTTCCTAAGCAGTCAGAGTAAAATTGTCCTGTGGTGAAACTGCTATGATCCCAAACCTCATTAGAGCACTTCCTATGGTAACAAAGCAATATCACATTGATGTCACACAATTGAACAGTTGAACTGAGAGGGATACGAGTCAAATTGGGAACTACCCTCTGAACCTAGCCTTGAAGATCCAGGTGACCAATTTGTACACAATTGACAACAATTATCCATAAAAGGAAGACTGGCAGTCAGAGTTCTGATTGGTTAATTTTAAAACACAGTTGGGTTAAGTTCCATTGATTTCTTCTCAATTTTAATTCTGATGATTTTGTATTCTAAGCAGTATCAGACGAAAAATGCTTTTCAATGCTAAAATGTTTTCGCTGTTTTGTGCAGTTTTATAATTGACATTTTAATGATTGGAAACATCAATTGACCAATCCGAGGCATTAAGTGTGATTATTTGGCCCCCCCCCCCCTGTTATCAGGATTAACTTCTAAAAATTGTAATGTAGACTACTTTCCTTTGTTTCACTGCATGTGTGTTTTTCCATGATAAAATGGGGTATGCTACACAGGGGTAACTCGTGCCTGAAAATTCTGGGGGGGTCTAT
>JAAAKL020015384.1:0-11514 GCA_010016065.2 Carybdea cf. marsupialis auct. non (Linnaeus, 1758)
GTAAAAAACATAATAGCCTTGTCATGCAATCAAATGTTTGATTTCCTGAAAAAGTGTAGATAAACGTGCATACGTCAAATTTTACGGTTATAATATCTTGGTTTTGTGGTCTTTAGGATTCTCGTTTAAAAACATTTCAGCACAAAGATTGATTCTGCATTTAATCAGTATCTAAAATTCATATTCGTAAATACTCAGAAACAAGACATTTGCAAGTGTACATTTTGGTGAGTGGACTCGGGAGACTGTCACACAATTTCCGGCTAGAAACTCTCCTCCACAAAAGAGACGCAAGAACGTCGCTGGCTTATTCATTGATTAATGAACTATTTCTCGAAATATCTTTGGTTTTCTTCTATTCTTGATAAGCACTTAGGTTCAAATAAGCGCCCAGCACGAAACGTCTGTTTTGAAATACGTAACCCGGGCGATTAATCATCAATTTAGGGTATTTGAGCAAGTATAAAATGATCTAAAACGGCCGTACCAAGCTGAACGCAGTTCTAGATCATAAAGTGATGCATAGACTGATGTTTATAATAATAAACATTAGGGAAGAAATCAGGCTAATGTTTATCAATATTTAGGGTATGCATGAAATCAAATTCGAGCAATATGCAAACAGAAGTAGCAAAGTTTATAATGGCTTGTTACTGTAGTTTACGAATTTTTGGTGGTAAGTCGTAAGACATAAACATAATGTTGGGCCCTCTGTAACCGCACAGCCGATTTTGCCAATCACATAAGTCATTCTTTAGGAGGATAGAATATGAAAGAGCCTAATACACTGAATACATCATATTGTCATCAAGTATAGACATTTTGTCCTTTTACATTCTCCTCTTGTTTTTTAATAAAAAAAGACCAGTTTTGTGACAATTACAAACAATTTATCAAAAATGAAGTTAATTGTGTAAAATCACCGAGGAAACTAAAACGAGGAGTAACAATTTTGTCTCAACAATAACAAATCCCTTAACAAACTGGAAAATGACATTACCTGGCTTTACATGTAATCTGGAATGTCTGCTATTCTTAACGATTTAAATCGAAAATTCTTTGACTGACAAATTGATATTTTTCGTACTATCTTCTGTTTCTTAAATTGATATGAAAAGGATGCTACTGAAATAGAATTATGTCACCAGCGGACATTAAACCCTTCACCCGCACGCATGCGTGGATCAAGAGTCCAGCCTTGACAGTGACGTCTTCCTATTTCTATAGTATGTCTTCAAGATGACTTGTTCAAAATTCTCTTACCATTTTTCCAAGCCCTTGTTGCTGTCATCTTTTCCATAATTCGAAATACAAATAGAAAAACGTGAACTATTCCAGATGCAACAAATACTATTTCTGGCACCATTTTTCTACGTAAGTAAGTGTTCCTTCACGAAGCCAAATTTAAGTATCACTTGCCCTTGGTTTCATTTACTGACTTATTTCCTCCTCTATATAAAGGATAAGGGGAAAATTCGCCCTCTCCTGTTTCAAAGTGAACTAAATTTTTACTAATTTATATCGATAAGGCGTAAATCTGCCTTAGCATCTAGGGAGAGGGAATCTTTGCACCAATTTTTTTTAGCTCCTTAGAATTTTAATTCCCCTTTAATGTACGAAATTTCACTTTTGTCATATTTATTCTTTCGTACTTTTATGTACCAATGACTCATGGCACCATAAACAAAATGAAAGCAACAGTGGGGTGGGGGTAGGTGCTCAGAGTTTGTTATAATGAGAATTGTAACTGGAAATTTAATAATATAAACTACTAAAGTTTCAGTTTGATATTGACTGACCTGAGAAGTAAAATTGTATATGAAGAGATTTTGTAAGACAACACATGCAATATCACAGCATTCAAAATACAAAATACTTTACAAACAATCTTACATCCTAGCGACGTAATCGGATAAGACATCTCAAGGCCAATAACCAAGGCTTTTAATAATGCAGAGCCATTTTGAGATAATGTACGTAGATATGATTACCAGCTGTCACAAGATTTAGTTGCCTTAATACCAGGGATTCCCTAAGTATTCTCAAGGCAAGAAAACTTTGGGCATTGTCGATGCTGGTCACTGAGTTTTTCCCTTCCGATTTGGCCTTACACATAGAGTTTATATGAGTTTGCAAAGTGTTTTTGAGATGGTAGATGCTTATAAGGTCAGGGGTCGTCATCTTTTCCTGGACTGCGTTTCGAGAGATGCTTCTCCCATCTTCAGGCTACTGGACTCGGGAATGTTTCGCTGATTTATGTTGTAAGAATGCGGACCATCGAGGGAGTGGAAAAATGGCGCCATGCTGATATTTTGTTTGTTGTGTTTTCTTTGATATTGCTAGAAACATATGAATGAGAGATTGTAGGATATGTTGTTGGTTTGGTTGTGGTGGATAAGTAATGAACAGTTTATTCATTCTTCCTATTTATTGTGTTGATCTCTCCGCACAGTATCTCGCTATTTCCTACCTTGAAAGTGTGGTTATTTTTCCAACAGTATTCCGCGATCTCTCGGCAATTTTTTTCCTCCCTCTTCGACTTCTTTCTTGCGTTCTTTTTTCCCTCTGAACATAAATATGCATGGATTCACCAATGCATAGTGCTGGAGAGCCTTTGCGTCTAAAATTGCATACGATGATGTTGGTTTCTTCTGAAGGGACAGATTCCTTGGGCTTTTGGTAGTGCCTTGCGTAAGATAGAGGCTGTGAAGAAGGAACATTGGATATTGCGCAGCTGGAGGATTCTTCTGATGGTTCCACTTGTGTCTTTGATGTATGGGAGACGTATGTAATGGAGGGGCTCTGTGTCCTATTTCTGACTTCACGTTTTCGTTCTGCGATAGGCTGCTTTGTTGTCCTTTGGAATGTGTCTATTTGATGCGAGGACATTTTGCAAGTGTTGTTCTTCTGTAAGTAGGACGGCTGTTATGACCCTTCTTGCTCTTCCGATAACGGTGGTGATGATACTGTTAGGGGCTGTGTGGTATATTATTGATACGTTGGTCGGTTTGGGTTACTTTTTTGAGACTTGGACTGACTTGGTACCATTTGTCTTTCTAATGAGAAAGACGTATAGCAAAGCTAATCTGTAATTCTCTTTTGATTCCATGGTAAAATGGATACTGGGGTAGGAGGCTGATGATGATTTCAAGGGAGCTCTTCAAATGTTACTCCTTAATGAAAACAAAAACTTGTCAACGCATATTATCAAAGTGGATTATTTCTCGTCTTCAATGGCCACCTATGGTATCAACTTACTGGAAATGTGCTAGAATACTTTGAAATATGTTGAAGTTCAAGCACTTTGTGAGGTGTCGGGCCCGAGATAAAAAATGGATGCTTGATATTGTTTTAACCGTAACCGTTTACGAGATCTTTTAATCTCCCTATTTGTACCATTTTTTTCTTTTAATAGAAATAATGGCTCGGAAAGATCGGTAGTAAGAAAAGCTAAACTCAATTTCGTGAAAGTAAAACACTTCTAGTTTGATGCTTAAATGCAATACAATCGCAAAATGTTTATTATATTGTCGCTCCTTGAAATATCTTACATACTTCACACACAAGATATGGAAGAGTAAATATTTTCATGTCAACAGATGAAATCTGAAAAAGATGATTTACTTAACCAAAGGGGCTACCGAACTGTCACATGATTTTGTAGACAATAAAAAGAATTGATGCATATTCTAATTTACTTACTGTAAATTTACTCTAATTTAGTTTCTACAGTGTCCCATCATAAACTTGGTGCTATTTTTTGCACAAATGATCGCGTATTGGGTTTTACAAACGTAGAGACTGAATATTGCAGGGAAGATGGAACTTGTAAACAATGATGAGCTACGTTTCTTGTTAAACACCGCTATATCCTCCTCCTTTTCTCGCGTTATAACTTGACACAACCCTCCTGTGCTTACATTACATCAGAATATAATTGACAGATATGCTCACGTGTAGTGATTCTATTACATTGTGTAACTTACTTTCAACATTGCAACAGACAAATAAAACATTTCAGTGCCATAACAGGTCAAGGAACGTGACTAAAACATCGCGACTTTTCAAAACTCGCATTTGATGATTTGCCATCCATTATAAGTATTTTTGGTCTATGAATTTACTTTCCTGAGTAATTAAAGGCTTAAACAAATACACCGATTAAGTTCCCCAATACATTATCATTCTTGATAAGTGTCCTTACCGGTATATTGCTCTATTTTTCAAATACTGTCACAAGTTTGATATCTGCATGAGCGGTGGAATGGGACTATCCTGAGGCCTGTGGAACTACTGTTTTGAATACAGCCAATTTCCTTAATTTGACATTTTGCTCCCTTCGGCACATAGCGAAACTAAATGTATACAAGCAACTGTTTCCCGTATAAAGTTGCGCAACACCAAGATATGATGCAGGAATTGCATTTCGAGAAGACTTTTGAAAGTGAAAAAATGGACCTTTTCGCGCTCTTCGCCAACCAAGGTAACATTTGAGCTAGTTACTAAATCAGAGCCTTCACAACCCCCTTTTCTCTTTCTTTTTGGTGGCATACTCTAGTGCCCATCCAGATTGAGTAATGTCCTGGTGAGAGAGCACATTTACAGGGGTGGTCTTCCATTGCCTTCCCCAAACAATAGTTTTTAAATCGGGCTAGGCGGGATTCGATCCAACAACCTCTTGCATGTGAGTTCGAATCCTTAACCACCAGACCACAGCGGCTCTTCACCACCACTACACCATAGCAACTACACATCCACACACACCACACCACATATCCACACACTTCAGGTTCATCATACCACCTTAGATAGACCAGACGTTTGTTTCAGTCATCAGGAAACCTCATTATTCTAGTATTCGTCTAGATTCCAGAAATCTGATGTCACAGTAAAATCCCGACGGGAGAGAGATTTCCAAGATTTATGTGATGTTTTAGAAACGTTGCTTTGCGGAAACCAAACAGATTGACGACGGGAAATTTGCAAACGTGCAAAGAAAAAGCTGGATAAGCTCAATTAAAGAAAATTTACCTTGTAAGCACAAACGAAACTTATCAATAGATGTGAGATAAAATTGGAAGCACAAAGATAGCCGCTTATCTCGAAAACATTGCTGTCTTTCCCTAATGGGTACAAAATATCAATAAGTTGTTTTCAATGAAGGAGAGAGAAGACAAAGTGTAAATGCTTTAAAGACTACCGTTCTCTACCAAAAACCTTCTAGTGTATTTTTGAGAAAAGAGACAAGTTTTGTTGACTAGTGCCGAGATAGTGACTCTTTGATTGTATGTGTCCATTTAGTGAGTGAGTCACTTGGATACATGAAGAAAGGTAACAAGCATCCATAAAAAATGATTTATTTTTCCCGTGATAAACATCAGAAAATTTACAACGGCAGATTGATAGTCTGATGAACAAGCAGTTTATGAATTGTGGATACAGCTTGAGGATCGAAATAGAGCTAGGGCTGATGACACTATTCGGAAGCAGCATACTAAACCCCTAAATCACTGGGTGTTTGCAACTTCATGGAGAATAGAAGAAGAAGATTTGAGATTGTACAAGCTTTTTTCCCTTAATTTGTAAGAATGGTATATCTACAGAGCTGTTGATGAATCATGACAGCATTGACTACTTAGTCATGACCCTTTAAGACCGAGCTGCTTTTTACAAGCTGCGTTTTCCACAAGGTATTGAAATTGACAATCCATTTCTCTGAGATCAGGATCGTTTACTAAGAAAACAAGTAGCCTCTCCTTTCATTTTTCTTGTTTAAAAAAGCGATACTTAAACCAGATTGTTGGTACTGCAGAATTTGAAAATATACAATGCGAATCTGATACATCGATACTGACATTAGCTGAAAATAGGAGAGATTTGTTTTGCAAAAATTTGTGAAAGAGCGTAGCTTACAATGAAAAATAATTTACACAGTATTAGCACCACTAATTGAAAAACTATATAAAACATACGAGATGGTGGATATTAAATATGTGAGTAAGGAGATGCAAATTATAACTAAACTAAACTAGTTTCGACAAAATGAGATTTGCCTTATACCTTTTCCCAAAAGCGATACTAAGCGTCAGTGGCGGTCTTGAAAGGTGCTGGGCCCTGGGCCGAAAAATTTTGCGGAGCCCTATGACGTCATGCATTGCAAGGAAGTTCATACATGATCGCACTGCGGAAGTTCCTGAGACATTTTATTCCTTCCAGTGGATACAGTATCGAGGTTTCACTTACTTCTACGAGATAAAAATGGGCAGTCAGACACCTCCTTTTTTCTTAGCATTAAGGCGCGGGGCCCACTACAGGTGCGGGGCCCACTACAGGTGCGGGGCCCACTACAGGTGCGGGGCCTAGGGCTATGGCCCTGTCGGCCTCCCCCTAAAACCACCACTGCTAAGCGTGCATGAGTCCTGAAAGTGTTAACACTGACTTGAAACTATAAATATCAGTTCTCCTTTTTACTTTTAGAATACTTAATGTTACTCTATGTTAGAGGGTTTTTTTTAGCACAGATAGGAACGCCAATTTCGACTCTCTTTGAACGTGACGTTAACTGAGTTTTTTTGAAACAAAATCGGAGACTTGTTTTTTAATTATTTACCAGACAATTTGCCAAAGATCATCCTTCGATTACAGCTGTGCTTCTTTTCATGGAATTTAAAGGATTAAATTGTGTTTATTCACCTTTATATGTGTTCTTTTGAGGGAATTGTTTATCTAAATACACAACAATCAATAACTGGTCAAATGTGTTTTGTTTCCTTCCTTCGGGAGGTAAAAAACATAACACAGCATGAATTGGTAGGAAAAGAACTTTTGTGCTCATTGTAAATAGGATTCTCTTAAAAACAAATAGTCTTACTGGTACTTGCTCTTGTTTAGAAACTGCTGACAGTCACTAGGATTGACAGTGTGATAGTAATAGGAATCGATGTCTACGCGAATCGAATGACGATAAGCAGCGATTCTTACTCAATAACCGAGACTTCTTAGTATTTAGGACTAGGCCTGTTCCTCAAATTATTTCTTTCAATACGTCCAATTTTTACAACCTTAGGCGTGAAGTGGGCAGGGGCTAGCCAATATATGCATACGCATATACAGTGGTTCAACATCATCAACTTCTGTAAAGTAGATATTTACTTGCTTGATTTTCTGCAGGGCTAGTTATTATCGAAAGCTTTAAAACTGTAGTCTTGTACTTTCTGCAACATCATAGGTTTTGTTAAATTATTCTTAACCTCAGTAATAAAATACACATCAGTAAACAATAAACCAAATTTCTTGCAAATTTCATATTTAGTTTCCAAATCCAACTTTGAAAGAAATGTTTTCAATTGATTCTTTTACTACATTTTGTTTCATTGCAACACAAGATCTGGTCACATTCAACAGTCCCTTTGTTGTCATGCCATTTTAAATGTATAGGAGGTGGAATTTTCTTTCATCACTGTGTTTGATAAAGGAACAAAGATTATTGAATATTCGGAATATAGATCATAGGAACCCGTTTGATTTATTAAACCGCCTTTCTCGATTTTTTGTTGTTTAGTTCTAGATTAAATACCATACTACACAAGATTATTCTCGTATCCATTTTTTGGTTTTATTGAATGCTGCTCGAGTCATATATCAATTTCTCAGATGTATTAGCTTTATTAATATTTTACGAGACTGACTGAAGCTAAAGTTGACACAGGAGACTCGTAAGAACTAAACGTGACACCTCTGGTTTCCTAATGGTTGTTTTCTTTCCGAACAGCAACACTGCAAGCATATAAGTACATTATGGAGCAACCATGTAAATTTTGCAAATACCAAGCAAGTAGTTTTTAAACTATTATGCTAAGGACTTTAAAATTAACTTTAATCATCGTTAGGATTTATAACTGGACATAGTATCAACTTCACACTGTAATAACTGAAATTTGAAAACGTTCTAATGAAAATAACCTTACTTCCTCATTGTAAGCGATATCTCACATATACTATTACAAATGATATCCCAGTCTAATAGAAGTCCATACTCAGGAGCACTATATTATGCTGATGGAGATGGAAGCTGATTTTTCACCTTTTTAATACTGATAACAAAGCTCTTAGACGAGAATCATCTATCGTATAAATGCAAGTATGCTTCCCTCGCAAACCACTCTGCAAACACGTACTTATCTTACATTATTGATGAAAATCTGCTGGGTTTTTGAGTCTTGTGCATTACAGATCTTACGTGACTTTGAAGAGTATTTACACAATTGGCCATAAAGTTCTCTTTGATGATGGTTTAACAATTCCACTATATCATCGTTTCAAGTCTTACCTACAAAACAGAGTGATTGCTTCCAATGTTGGGAGAGTTACTCAGAGCCTGATAATCTGTAACTGGGAGTCCAACAGGGATTAATTCTCGGATCACTCGTTTTCCTTTGTACTTAAATGATATCTAGTGCAGTTGATTGTGATTTTCATTTATGCGAATACGATTCACGTTTGATATCTACAATCATGGACAAATAGAAGTTAAACTTTTACTAAATTTCGGTGAAAATGGAGCAAATCACGCAAGACACTTGCCACATGAAAGGGATGTTCAGATATGGTATTATTTGTTTTCCAGACCTCTCCGCTTAGCAGCAGGGAGGTCTGACATGTAAGTGCCCAAAATGCTCGTTTTCAAAGTGAACAATATTTTGGAACGGGCGTTGGGGAAACTTTTATATTTCATTGTCCATGATATCTAGCGATAAGAACGTCGATGCAAATAAAATGGAATCTATAATATCAACTTGAACGACCTTGATTGGTTTCTAGCAAACAAATTGATTGGGGAAGACAAAGCAAAATATTAATAAAAGACTTAAGTCTCTTAAAATTGATGCTACGATTAACCAGCAATCAAAGGTCATATATCTTGCTTGGATGAGCCCCTCCCGGATGAAGGAGTGGCAACTGAAGCACTGCTGAAAATTCATGGAAAATTAAAATTTCTATACAGGAAACAAGCATTCTTGAATTATATTCTTCGTAGTTTACTATTAGGTACCCCAATTCTACCTCATTTTGGCCATGGATACACCACGTAGTAGCCTTTGCCGAAAAAGACTAAACTTAAGAAACAGAGCGCATACCTCAATCAATGAGTTCAAAGGCGTTAATTCACTGCCAACAAAACATATAATAAATCTGCCCCGGTTGGTAAAGGTATTTAACTTTTTTTTAAAGGCTCTCACCAACGTACGTAAAACATATGATAAATTCAATGATTTAGAACCGGATAACTCTGCAGAGAACCGTTATGGGCCAAAAATGTTTATCATATCTTGGATATGTGAGTTCGACTTCACAAACAACGCGCGCACATTTTAACATGAGATAAGATAATTTGTTATAAAATACCCGTAAGATAATAGCTATGTTTACTATTAGCCGCTTATTTGTACTGGGAGCCAAATAGCTGTCATAAGATTCGAATAGGGGAGGAGGGGTGCAAATTTATACCTCTTTTAACTTCTGTCATTAACTTACACATCTCTAAGGAGATCTTTAACGAAATAAGGCGAATGCAAACAGTTAACATTATACTTGGCATTTTAAAAATTGAGGTGGAATAAATTGGACAATGATATCTTTGTTTCATCGTGTTACATTATTCTTCAAGAGCTGAAGACAAGCAATCATGTTTGTCTCTGATATTTCTCAAAATATTACGAAATTCTGTCATTATTACCTTGTAGGCTAATAGAGTGTTACGCCATAATTTTGTGAAATCACAAATTTTGTACTTATTGCGTTCATATTGTTGACATGGAGAGTCGATAGAAATTGAGAATGCTAACCTACCGTTCGGATATCCTCTTTTCGAGTATAAAACAGTCCGATCAAACCCTTGTTATTAAAACGAAGTTGATAATCTATAAACAGAGCAAAACTACAGTTTCCCGCGGCCCCAGAGCGAAAAGTTTCTACACTGCGCAACGAGAGCAAAATATGTGTCTTCTAAAAAGCAGCGCCGTACCAGAAGGTACAATTGTGGAGGGGAGGATTTGGCGTTAAGGAATACATACAAACAGATCTTGAGCTTGTTATAGGATTTCAAATAGGGTACTGGCACAGTGATGTTGCTCCAAAGAAGAGAAAAAAAATCTGGAGACAGTATATTTTGCTTCTTAGTAAAAAAATCTAAATAGTATCATTGTGGGATCATCGTCCCAACATTGATATCAAATTCATATTCTGTCTTGCACTATTCAATGAGAAGAGAACTTCAATAATGATGGATGCTGTAAAAAGTACAAAGTAATGACACAACAGTGGCTTATTCATGGCTAGCAACATTAACGAGTCGCCTATTATGTCTATTTTGAAACTATGGCACAATGAATATCATCCCTTATGTGTTGCAAGCAAATACTTTTTAAATCAATGGTTGCAAGGTTAATATATCTTTAGTAAATGCCATTAATCTAGATCTTGATTGACGTAAATGCTTTCAACATAATTCGCCTGTTACTCATCTTGACCCCTCAGATAGATTGGTCCTAGTTTGAAAAATATTTGAATATCAATAGCATAGCACGTTACAACTTTTGTCTCGGTAAGTGCATCATTGATAATGTAGTAAGTGATAAGAGTATCATGGATATTGTTTGTGATGATTAGAATAAGAGTCCAGATTGTTGACCCCACAAATTATAGTGAGTATCTACATGTGCAATATCTCATCAAAGTCTTAGCGTCATCATGAATGTGTCAGATAACGGCAGTCCTTAATTTCCAAAAAGTTCCCAAAACACATTCTTCTTCCAAAACGAATCATTCTATCAAACCAAGGGGTGTTATACCCTCTCTTTTAGATATTCACGAATCCGCATAAACCCAGGATAGAACCATTGCAAACAAGCAGTTAAATCTGGTATGAATGCTGCTTAAGGCATGAAGGCCATAAAAACCCTAAGTAATGGGCGCTCATCAGGACCTGACGGGATCAGCAATGAACTATTCAAATATGGGAGCGATGTCATATCACCAGCTATTGCACCCATTATCAACTCTGCCTTTGAAAACCACCACCCAATTGATGCTGTGGGCCAAGGAACACTCGTTGCACTGCCCAAACCTAAGAAACCACCTGGACCACCTGCAAATCTGCGCCCCATTGTGCTCCTTAATAGCATCCGAAAGATCCTGTCCACAATCACACTCCACCGCATCAGGGACAAGATCGATGACTACACTGGACCATATCAGAGTGGATTCAAGCGGGGACGCAGCTGTGCAGATATAGTATGGGCTCAGCGCATGCTCACTTCAGTGGTCATGTCTAAACACTGGGATTTCTACAAAATGGGCATAGATATGTCCCGAGCCTTTGACACCATCAAAAGGTCGAAAATCCTAGAAGTACTACACCAGGCAGACTGTAATGAAGATGAACTGCGTCTAGTGAGAATGCTACTGGCAGGAACTAAGCTGAAGGTCCGTGTCAATTCAACCTATTCAGCAGAT
>JAAAKL020015385.1:0-11514 GCA_010016065.2 Carybdea cf. marsupialis auct. non (Linnaeus, 1758)
AATACCAGACCTGGACACCCCTTTCATGTGGCAAGTGTCTTGCGTGATTTGCTCCATTTTCACTGAAATTTAGTAAACGATTAACTTCTGTTTGTCCATGATTGTAGCTATGAACAGTGGGATTTTTCCATCAAAAAATCCTTCACAAGTAAGAACCCCAACACGCTAGCTGTCAATATAATACTCACCTCTTTGCGCTGATTTCAAAATGATATATTTGAGTGTCCATAAGAGAGGAGTAGTTTAATGTTTAAAAAGACGAAGAGCTTTCATCACTAGACTGATGGTGTGAAAAATTTCAGAAAATTTGTATTTCCGTAAACATATTTTGGTAAGTTGAAATCATTCACCCCTTCGATAATGCAAAGCTTGATGAAGGGGCCTACAGAGTTGATTAGGCAACTACGCCACTATAGATTGAAAAAAAAGCAAGCAATTTATACGAACTACGGATATATCCACTTAGTAAAGTACAGTTGCAGGCACTTACCTCAAAAGAGGAAGCCTCTCGCTGCTCTCGACATTTATGAAAGACTTTATACATCGAGGGTTCAGTGGCATAGATATTAAGAACAGAGCGCCTCCTCATGTTTCGCCTAGGGAGAAAAGTGACTCAATGAGTTTTACGAGCGACACATATCTCTTTTTCATTCTCTTTTATTTCCAAATGGTTCTCTTCTTTCTCATGAAAGAGATAAATTGCAAATGCTTACATGCCCAGAACTACCCGAAGATCGATACTGATGCCCAGCGTTGAGTTCCCTTTTTCGAAAAAGGACATGGAAATAGGCATCCTTTTCAAATACAGATACAAACGTTGGTACTTTTTTATGTCTATATAAAGTGCCCTATATTTGGAACAGATTTGTACTAAACTATAAATTTATTGGACAATTACTGAAAATTAAATCAGGTGATTATGTTATCGTTATTCATATGATACAATGTTGTTCTCTTCCAGTCATTTACTTTGTGTTCCCTCTGGAACGGGAAGTTTTAGAAAACTATTTTTACTGTTCTCATGCTTGTGACTTTAAAAAAAAAGGTGAACAGAACGTCTTATTTTTTGATAAATCATTTAAACTATACGTGGTTTCGGTAGGGAATAAATATAGATGAATAGCATACCAATGACTTACGGTTCTATACCGAAGCCCTTCCGACTGGGCTGCTTGCATTAACTTTGTCTCGGATGTTAAAGTTACAATTGCTTTCGGAAAGAGAGGGAACATAGAAATAGGTCTATTGCTTCGTTTTTACTAGATTAACTGGGTTTTATTATACATGGTTACTGCCTGCTTGGTTAGCCAATCAGTAATTTTTATATTTCATTTGTAGATAGAATCTACATACTAGAAGCCTATTTACTACATTTTAGTGGTCCATAAATTGTCGTATCTACATAATTTACAACCTACGCATCCTCAATTGCACGTCTAAGGGTTTTCTTCGTGTAAAAATCAGTCAACAAAACCCTTAACCTCGTGCAGTACGAATCAATAAGCCACTTAAGATAATTCCTAAGAACTAATAAGGCAAAGTGTCAAGCAACTTGTAAGTTACCCCCGTAGAATTGAAAGGTGAAACCTCTTACCCTACCCCCGCTATCCTAACTTATGAAAATTGAGGCGTTGCTTTAAGTGCAAAAACACATATGCTATGGATTGTTGTTGTTTGTGAACAAGGACCAGCAACAATGGCAGTTTTAGAAGGAGACTGAGCTGACCATGGCCCAAGGCTCCGCGCCTGCAATACTGAACAAACGGTATATGATTAAATGCCAATATTATTTTCGTGGAAGTGGTGGGGAAACCTGGAAACTGTACCCACTATAAGGAACAAAGTTTTCCCAGGACGTTCTTAGCATGATAATGCCCGAAATGCCTTGCAACACATGACATAACCCTTTGTCTGCTGACGGGACTTTTAAATCCCGGGAGACGTTTTTGGTCATAGCGTTGCCTCAGATGTTATTATGTACAATATTGCCTGTCGGGACTTAATAGTCCCAGAGTCAGATCTCCATGGTAACTAAAGATTTTACTTATTTTGGGGGGGTTTCGTAATAGAGCATCTCTTGATAATAAAAGTTCTCAGTGCAAACTACTCTGATTAGAATCTGCCCTATGGTGGTAGACAAAGGGATAATAGGGCCCTGCAATGATTTTCTACCCAGACCCCGTCACCCTTCAAAATCGCCATTAAGCAGGAACAGCCCTTGAGTTGACCTTAAATCCATTGAAAACTCTCCCGGCCTGACCAGCAAGAGGATCAACAGATGATCAACAACGCCATGCTTAAGTTAATGAGTGAGCATCGGTTGAGCACCTTGACACGTACTTTTATTACGTTACCTTACTTTGCCAATTAGGGACGCAATCTATACTGTATAGTCAGAGAATACATCATCAAGGTATATTATTGATAAGATTATCAGTTATGACCTCATTTCAAAAAGATCTCATCAAATTATGGACATTTTCATAATGCTTGCTTCATCTCTCTCCCCTTCTGACTACTTCAATGTGTGTAATATGATATTCGTCATCAACCTCCCAAGTAATTTGAGTAGAAAGTATCAAATTTGATCATTAACATTATGTATAAAGGATTGTAAAACATATGTCATTAACATACTATGTGAAAAGATTAAATAGATTATGGTAAAGCCTGAGATATAGTTAGCTTACCGACCGACTCTCTGTGCAGTTATTAAAGCGTTTTTCAACGCGTTTAAGAATCTCTGTAAATAGCTATTGTTAAGGAAATATCATAATGTGTATATTCGTGTTTCTTGCTGTACGCAGCAGATGACTATCTCTTGTGTTAAAGTCACTGGTTATCATTGAAAAGGCAACAGGTAACAACTTTGGAGACTTCTGTATAAGAAAGAGCAGTCTTTGTGGTTAATATCAGTCTTCTATTGAGAAACTAAGGCATAGTTGACGTATCAATTTCTATGACTAATTAAGACTGCCGTGCTACTGACTTTTGTTCCGTAAGGAAGAGTATGTATATAAACGTCATAAGCGTCTGGAATTCCTTCAAACTAAGTTATATATTCGTGCAGTAGTAGCCAGGTGCATATTTGTTGCAAAAGCTCCCTGCCGTTGAATCTAGTTTGTAGAAGGATTATTGTTAAGGATTGACTAGGATTGTCGGCTTACCTCAGGACTAACTACATCGTCACGAAAATATAAGAAATCTTTGAACATAAACCTCGGTGCAAATGACTGATATGCTGATCACTTTTTGTTATGATGCCAGTTTTAGAGTTGTTGGGGTCAACCAAGGGCATACCGTCCAATTCTGCTTTCAAGACCCCAACTAACTTCAACTCGTAAATCATCAGTAATGGTCTAATAATCACTATGGCATGTACTTATGGAGCTATTGGGGAGTAACCAATTAGGATAAAAGTGATAGGACAATATGAACAATTTTAAAGCGTGTGTAGACGGGGAAAGGACGTGTAAAGGAACAAAATCTATATAGCAGATTTATACTTATTTATACGTGAGATGGAGAGGAACCTCAAAATGTTCCTGCAAATTCCTTAATGAGCCCACTCCTTATTTTTGGTTTAATTGTGGTGTTTTCAAAGTGCTTCATTATATGTGAGGAATCTGTCCAAGATTACACCGAGGTATATTGGGCTTGGATAATAAGGGTGCATTGTTGTTGCGGTACAGATTGTCAGGGTGTAATTCAATATATGGTTATTCAGGTGGAATAGAGTACTAACAGTTTTTGTAGGGCACATCTTTACGCACCATTTACTAAAATATATTTCAAAAGTAGTCTTTTCTTTGCAAAGTTTTGTCTGGATATGGCATATGTGGCTTTATTTGTATGCTATCGCGACGTCAGGGGCGTGTCCAAACCCAAATGCATTTGGTTCTGGTATATTACCAATATATACACTAAACAGTAAGGGAGCTAGTACAAACCCTTGCAGGACACCGTTTGTAAATGCTCTTTTCTTGCTGATTTTGTTTCCGAGGCAAACATTACATGTTCTTTTACCTAAAAATTTTTCTAACAGTTTGAGCGTTTTCTTGCATTTGATGTATTTCACTAGTTTACATATAAAACCATTGTGCCACAGTGTAATATGCTGCTGGCAGATCAAAGAAAGAAGCACCTGTTTGCGCCTTTTTGTTATAGTCTACTTCTGTGAAGGATATGTGTGCCAGAACTTGTTCGGTTGTGCCACGACCAGGAACGAATCCAGCCTTCTAAGTTGATATGACAGTATCAAATGTTGAGATTCTGGTTAATGCGATCTGTTGTAATAATTTGAATAGGCAGCATAGCAGGGAGATTGGGCGATAGGTAGCTGAGTCGTTTGCTGCTTAGCCTATTTTAAGGACAGCAAGAACCTTGGCTCCTTTCCATGTTCATGGGTGTGATGTTTTTGGTATTGGCGAGGGAAGGCCAGGCTTCACGGGGTGGTTTATAGATGTTGTTTAATGTTGTTTTTTCGATTTTTATTATGGTTTGGTGTACATTGTTGTCAGTGATCTTAAGAGTTTATGATTGTGAGCACCTGAAGGGGCTTAGCATAGGTCATTGTTCCGTACTGTTCATGAGCAAGTGTGTGGACTAGGGTGTAAATAGGAATGCTTAGATTTGTTCTGACAATGTGCATGTCTGCTCAATGAGACTTTCTTGGAGGAAGAGTATATTAACATCATGCTTCTCTAAGATTCAGCTAAGGTATTCGCATTCCTCTGTTAATAAACCTTCTAAGTTGAGTGACATCAGGTTGATGTTAGTGACACGTTGTAAAGAGTCGTTATTTGTCTTGTAGTGTGATACTATCCTACCTTTCGTCCCCGCACGACTCTTAGCGGGGACACGGCCCATATTATCCGGGACGACGAAAGAGCCAGTAGGATACATGTTTCTCGAATAATTCATGATAAAGTGGAAGCGTGGTTCCAGGACTAAGATTCGAAAGCCATTTGTGGAGCACTATCCTTTCTTCTCTCTCCGTCAACCGTTCCAACATGACTGAATCTGAGCTAGTGGCACTCATTGATCATTGAGATACTTCTACACTATTGCGTGGTGATCCGGCGCCGGTGCTGTAACCCTAGCAAGGGTGGCTGATGGGGCCTCGGTCTCCCTTGATTTGGCCCGGGGCAGCTCATTGAGAATTCATAGCTACCTCATTACAAGGCATTCGCTTAACTGCCAACTGGGAACCCATTGAGTTGGAGCCTTGACTTCTCATGGTGATTTGATAGTTGACAGAGTATGAAAGAGAGGCACGTTCTACCGATGATAGGAAACAGACAGCTTGATTTGGGGGACAAATAGTAAAAAAGAAAGGTCTAGAAATCGTGACAAGTCCCAAGTACATGGGCAGCATATCCTATGCATATAAACAGCAAAACATCAGATCTAGATGGCAGAATTCGCTTATGTTCACACGTTTATTAAGTGTACTTTTGAAAACTGCAAATGGCAGAAGAACCCGCACAACATTCTTCTAGGCTACACTGATCCTTATTCCGCTAGTGACTGCTGAAAAAAATCAGTTTGAAATTTATCAAAAAGTGCAAAACGGACCTTTTCCTTAAGAACAACGCTGGGTTTAAACTTTCCCTAAAACAAATGAAAGTGTCTGAGGACCATGGGTCTCCCCTAGCTTGCGAATTTCACTCTTTCTAACTGTGACCAAATATATTTAATAGCGATATCTTTATCACTTCTTTTTTCTTGCGACTTAAAACTAAATTCAATGAGTTCCTGACTTAAAGTTAACACTTACGAAAAACGTGATTAAATACTTATACACATATGGCATTCAGACTTTGCAATAAAAATAATCATTGCTATTGTCACCAAGTCCTTTCCTGTAATCTAGTATACTGTTATAAATTTGATTCACATTTATTCATTTTGTCGGTGTGCATAATAATTAAGCAACTATTGCTTAGGAAATGAACATCATGATGAGTGTAAACAAATAATGTAGAGGAAATTACAGAAAATCAAGATACTTCTGAGATGGGAACCTTATGGCTAGTTCTCATGTCCTGTTGTTGTTGAACTGTTATCGGTAGTTTCATACTAGCAAATTTCCGGTGTGTAGGAGGTCAAATTATTCCCAAGCATAAAAATGAAGACCGTGATTTATGAAATTCGGTTATCATAATGATCATGCTGTTACTACCCATGCCTTGTCTCTTCTTGTTACTCTTTCGGTCTAATTATCTGATTTACCTCCTGATATCTGATGACAAGTCGACAAGCATTCTAAGACTCTTCGCATGGTATCTTTTCCATTAGAAGGTAAGGATAAATTAGATTTTCATTTGATGTTTTGTTGTAAGGTAAGCGACAATTCAACTGAAAATCCTATTACGAAATTGTGAGTAGTCATCAACTCACAGACGATCGCTTGTACATTGCTTTGCCGACCAAAGGTAATATCTGTCTATCTTATTCAGCGAACTAGAAAAAGACTCCATTTTGTCCATTCCATGCCTTAAACATCGTGTTTTGATCCGTTTAGAGAGGCGGAAGACAAGCTTAGGAATATGTAGGTGGGAAGCGTGATTATTGTCCGCAGTCTGACAAATGGGATAATATTTGGAATAAACCTCGCAATTATTCAAATCATTGATTCTAAGTATTCAAATCGCAAACTTCAAATATGAATATTTATTTACATAAAGTGTACTACTGATAACCTAAAGCATGCCAAAAGAGGAATATGCTTTTGCTATTACTGGAAAACGTGAATAGACACTAACTATTGTACGTCAAGTCATAAAAACATTTGTGGAAATCGGCTCACAGAAGGACCCAACATCGATCGGACGAAAAACAGAGAAATCTATTGCCTCGATCTGGCGTTGCTTATCAATGTGTTTCATAATCTCTGGTGTCACACATTTGACATGGTGGATAACATGATATGTACCGTGATGTTGACGATATTATCGTCCTTGATCGCGTATTGAAAGTTGAATATTGCTTTGGTACAATTGAAACGTAGAATTTAGGTTGCCATGTGTTGCAATTCGGCACTGTGATGGGTTTTCTTACGTAAACAATTTTCATTAGGACTTTAATACTTGGATACATACGTGGATTGTTCGTTTGTTTGCGTAATGTTTGGGCTATTTACTTGTATTTACCGTTCATTTGTATTTACCGTTCACTTGCATTTACTCTTTACTTGTATTTACTCTTCACTCGCATTTACTGTTCACTTGTATTTACTCTTCACTTTTAATTACTCTTCACTTTTAATTACTCTTCACTTGTATTTACTGTTCACTTTTATTTACTGTTCACTTTTATTTACTGTTCACTTGTATTTACTCTTCACTTTTATTAACTGTCCACTTGTATTTGCTTTTCACTTTTAATTACTGTTCACTTTTATTTAATGTTCACTTGTATTTACTCTTCATTTTTATTAACTGTTCACTTGTATTTACTCTTCACTTGTATTAACTGTTCACTTGTATTTACTCTTCACTTTTATTTACTGTTCACTTGTATTTACTCTTCACTTTTAACTACTGTTCACTTTTATTTACTGTTCACTTTTATTTACTCTTCACTTGTATTTACTCTTCACTTTTAATTACTGTTCACTTGTATTTATCCATACAAAGTCACATTGGGGACTGGATTTAATTCCATGCTTCATAAGATTCGATTGCATTTGTATAAAATTTGTCATAATTATCCCTTTGATGATGCTCTCTGACATGTGACGATATTTAAGCCTATTGATTGCAGTTTCCACAGTTATACTGCATTTAATCATTCTGCGAGGTATCATTATTCTAACGTAGGTTATACACGTGATTACACGGATTGATTCATTGTTTTAGATGTACTCAACCTGAATCTGGGCGCAGTTTCATGCAGTACCCATTATTTAACTTCGTCAACAATCTCGCAGTTCCGATGTAAAATTTGACACGATTTAAAATGATCAAAAAGGCTCTGAAATTGTAAAATTTAAGGGTTTTTACAAATCTTTCTACATGCTCTAATACTTTCCGTTATAGGCTCGGACATTCTAGTTTAGGTCGCAACCTGTAAAGAATAAGCCTACGGTTGAGGTGGGAGGAGACACCCTAATACAATGCATTCCTCTTGATTTGTTCATGACACAAAAGATTACGCCTGACATTTTCAATAGACCTTAGTTACTTCTAGGCAACGTAAAACAGGCACTCTGCCTTGCCTTCTTTGGTGCAAACATAAATAAAACAAATGCGTAGGCTTGCCTTACGCGTAGGAAGCTTGATTCGTAGGCCGATTGGCAACAACCAAAATGGAGATACCTTTCAATACGGGTATTATATCCGATAGTGTTTTTCATCCCCGATGCTCCTTACATGGTATTGAATTCACTTCAAATCATGATTCCTTGGTTTCAGATGTCAAAGAAGCATCGGTGTGATGCAGAATGACTTATTGCAAGATGCTTTTCACCGCATCCTACGCACTGAAATACGACTGGAGCTTTATGACTCATAGGGTGACAGATCGAGGGAAACAAGAATTTCCCCATCACAATTACACCACTACGCCTTCAAGTTTGACGAGGGACGCAAAATCTAGCCTGTGGGATATTGACTGAATCTGCATAGAATATCAGGATGGTAGGGGGAAACCTCTTCGAGAGCCGACAAATCATCTGATCAACCGTAAGGGTAAATCCACAAAACAAAACGATCAAGCAGGAAAAGAAAGATTGTCAACTGTAGTCGAAGGATACACAGTTTGAATACAATCAGCTACTACCCTATTTATGGTACAGATAGGTGTCACGACTACACTTTTGTTTAGTAAGAACACATTTAGTAAGAACACTGAGGCTCAGATTGTCAAAACATTAAGAACAATTTAAGAACAACACCAGGTTGGATGAAAACTCATAAGAACATAATTTGGTGCGCAGTGATTTACAACAAAATTAGTTCAACGCCATCATAATCTCTGACATCATCAATGTCTTCGGCTCTTATGTGGTCCGATGAAACGTCACTAAGTGAAAAACTTCCCATTCAAAATGAGTGTCAATTACCCTTCATATGGATTATACCAATATAGGACACATGTCACGCTATCAACAATTGGGCTCCAGGTAAATTGTCTCCCGTAGAATAGCCCCCCGAAGAACTGCCCCCGGAGAATAATCCTAGCCCTAACCCAAGCCCTCAATCCTAACCCTAACCCTAACCCCAATCCTACCCCTCACCCGTAACCCGTAGCCCCTAATTCTAACCTTTGCAGAAACGATGACATGATTCTGGCGGAATCTTCCGGGGGGAATTCTCCGGTGGGAATTCTACAGAGGTAATTCACCGGGGGCAATTCTCCGAGAGAGGCTATTCTCCGGTGGGCTATTCAACGGATACCAAACAATTGATGCCACACTCATCAACTCCATCAGTTGGCAGCAGCTGTCGTAAGAACAAGTGAGCCTGCTTGCAACTGAAAAATGAAGAATAATGAGCTTCAGCCTAAATCATCTGGTTCTTACTAAAAGAAGTGTATATATCAGTATAAGGCCTAGAATTATCTAGCCAGACAGAGAGGTTGTGAGACAGACTTTAACAATGGGCGCAAGGAGGCACTGCTCTGTATTTATTATTGTCATTATCGATACTTTGGTAGTTCCTTATTTCCTCGTGCGTGTATGAACTGACAGAAAACAACAAGTACATACTGTAAGGTCTGGATTCGTTATTATTATAACTGACCCAGGGCTAATACACTGCATCGATAGGTAAAAGTTCCCAAGGAAAGAGACGTAATATTTAAACGGCTGACCGCCGTCAACTTAAATTAAATTGACCCCAGTCATGACGAAGTAATACCTCGTCCATGGCAAATAAACAGGGAACTGTTGCACTCGTGTAGGAGTTGTGATACACAGTATGGCTACATATTTGTTACTGTATATTTTGAATAAAAAGTGAGGAAGAAATGTTCATTTAGTTTCACTAACTTGTGTATATCCTACATTACTTGTCTTATTAGTTTCATTTCGTTCGGAGTACATTTTCTGTGATTTTGCAGGGAGGTAGGAAAGTGCAGAAGCACCAGTTATCGGTGGAAAGAGACCGACATCATCTTGACAACCACAAGCTTATGTTATTTCTGTAGCGTTCCTTTGCATCTATTCATCGCAAGCCTAATGCATAACCGGGTATAAAACCTGACGATTTACTTGAACGTTTTTTCTTTGGTCGCAATATATCTGCATTTTACTACAAAACTGCAAGGTTTCAACAGCGATAGCTATCAAATTGAAGCCCAGTTGTCCCCCTGCGAACGGTCGCGTAGCAACAAGCAGTCAGCTGCAAGGGGTCTTTCTAAGGAGGAGGATGAAGAATTTGAAAGCATAGGGAATCCCGGAAGACCCGATAGCAGTGAGTAAACTCTACGAAAGCATCTTCACCACTGCATTGACGCATGATGGAGAAGCAGACTTTTCGATAATATTGCTTGGTTACAGCGAGGTGACAATGTGGGTCCATATATGTTGGTAAACGTGTCAGATTCTATCGTGAGTCAAAGAATAGAGAGTAAGGGAATAGATCTCAATTTTGAACTGGAAGGAGACGAAGCAGGCCCCATGTTGTGGACCCCAACTGTCAGTGACGGTTTTGAAGGATGCGGGGCCCTGGGCCGAAAAGGTTTTCGGGGCCCTATGACGTCATGCATTGCAAGGAAGCTCAGACATGATCGTACAGCGGAAGTTCCTGAGGGATTTTTTACTCCTTCCACTGGTTACAGTTTCGAGTTTTCACTTACTTCCATCAACTTAATATGGGCAGTCAGAAACATCCTCTTTTCTTAGAATTGAGGCGCTGGGCCCCCTACAGGTGCGGGGCCTCGGGCCCTGGCCCTGTCGGCCTCTCCCTAAAACCGCCACTGCCAACTGTGCACTACTGCTGGTGGAAATTTACCAACTAATACGAGAAAAAACATCAATCAGCAAAAGTAAGACTGCATTTAAATGATGAAGAAACGAAAATCACGGTATTCAACCAGAGACCCTTTTTTAAAATCAGCTTAGGTCAATGCAAAACCTTGACCGTTAAAAAAAAACTTCAATTACCTTGGTTTTTGAACGGAAAGTACAGACAACGAAATACAGGTTAGAAATCCGGCAAAACTCTCATTAGTTTCATGATGCTTTATTTTTCCTTTGCCTTTTGGTTGGAAAAGAATGTAATCAATATATCACTTTTAACAAAGACTTCAAAGTTTTAAAGCTACAAAGATGAAAAGTAATCAGTTATTATTCTTTGCCTCTCATCATGTATTTCAGCAACAACAAGTTTTTTAACTTTGATATGTAAGTCAAGTCCTCCAGTTCTTATGCAAACGTACTTTGTTGTAATAGAGGGTGCTATGTATACGTGAGGTCGAAGGCAGGTACTATACCATGAGGTTAGCTTCTTATTAATATATTGAGGTAACTCAGAAGAGAAGAATATTTACAAGTCCGAAACTAAGACA
>JAAAKL020015386.1:0-11514 GCA_010016065.2 Carybdea cf. marsupialis auct. non (Linnaeus, 1758)
TACACAAATAAATAAATATACATAAAAATGGCAGTAAGTTTATACTTAAAAGATGGAACGTAAACTCTCCTTTAGCACATGGTTGCTTCGCAAAACAACCACACGTATTTAAGGCTAAGACGGGAATTCAACAGCTGTGTTGCTAAAGATGACCATTAAAAATATCTCTATCAATAATCGGTCTTCCGAACTTACAGGTAATACAATCCACGATTTTCCGATTCAAGAGCCTAATGCCTTAGCTCTTACCATGGAACTTCCTGTGGCATTCGAATACACGAATACAACTTTCTATTTGTGGCATACTCCATTTAGAGCGTAGCCTATTGCCCAGCCAGAATGAGCAATGTCCTGGCGAGAGAGCACATTTACAGGGGTGGTTTCCCGTTGCCTTCCCCAACCGATTGTCTACATGTCGGGATAGGCGGGATTCGAACCAACAACCTCTGGCATGTGACTCCGATTCCTTAACCACTAGACCACGGCGGCTCTCAATACAACTAATTCACAACAAAAGAATGGCTATAAATAATTCTTACCGATAACTTTGAAAACAGATACGTTTTGTGGCCACAAATAAAACCAACTAAGGCAGGAATACCATCAGCTGTCGATCCATCAAATGTAAAATCTACAAGCCACACTGATGTTTTCTCATGCGGACAATAGTTTGCCTCGCCAGAGAGTCCTTTGTCCTTCCAAAACTTTTTTTCGTAAGTTGCCATAAATTTCACTAAATTTCCCATAGGCATTCGCTCGAACAGGGCTGCCTGGTCGTTGGGAAGAACCGGATCGTATTGTATGCGAGCTGAAAATACAAACAGTTAATAGCAATAAAATCGTTTCCTGGGATTTCATGATTGGTCGTTGCAGGTATATACAACTATTAACTCACTATTACTTATTACAGTCAATTTTCTACAACTTTCCTAGTCGTTTTGTTAAGACAGGCAATTCTTACTATCTACAAAACGCAGTATCTTCAGCAGGCAGTGCCATTATCTCCAGTGTTTCCCTATCGTATATACAGTCCAGACCTGCCAACATGCACAGTTCTGCCGTGAGTCACGAGGTTTTTTAACTTTTCTCACGGCTTCACGTCAGGATTCCTCAATATCACGATTTCTTGGGGAAGATCATTCTGCAATAAAGTATAAGCTGTAAAATAAAAAAAATGAACTATTTATGGAAAGGTGGTGACATCAACCGATAAAGTGATAAGTGAATAAAGTAGAACTCTACACTGTTACATTTGTACTTGTGTTTACCGCCTTTCTGCCGATTTTTGCCTTGTTCCTAGGCCTTGTTCCGCTAGTAATTCATGCAGCGGCTATGTTAAACATTACCCAAATCTCGATCCCATGCCGAACATCCCTGTGGTCTTTGCAAGTTCACACTCACCCTGGGAAAGCTATTGCAATCACTTAATGACTGACTGCAGTGGAAACAGGATTTGTTTAATCTTCCTAGAGACAAAAAAGTAGAATCTCACTATTTTTGGTAGAATCTCCAGGTATTCTTTCATGAATCTCATTATTTTCCTTTATCAGGAGTTGGCAGGTCTGACAGTCTTTTATTTCATTTCTCATTTAACGTCTGGGTATCCCCCATTTTTGTTGAATCTTGAATAAATGTGTCTAATTAGTTCAAATCTCCTACAGTTCTTTACATATTTACGACAGTAATGTCAAGTCACCTGGAGATTAATGGACACGAACAAATATTGGGAAGAGTCAGCAGCTGTGAGAGTAGAACAACAACGCGGTGAATTATAACCTAAAAAGTGGAGTGAGACAAGGATATATGCTCTCCCCTGAGGTATTCTCCACTTGCAGAGAGAAAGTAATGAGACAAATAAATCATATGCCTGGCATAATGATCAATGGACATACTATAAATAACATCAGATATGAAGACGACACAACTCTTGTCGCGGAGAATGAAAAAGACTTACAAGATTTGGTAGATAAGATCGTGATTGAAAGTCATAAAAAGGGTTTCAGCCCAAATGTGAAGAAAACGGAAACCACGATCATTACTCGAAATAAAAACACTCTACCATGTAGTATAAAAGTTCTGAAAAAAGGAAAGCAATTTAAATATCTCGGCACCATCATCACATTCGGTGGGAGATGCGATACTAAAATCAGAAGTCCGATTGGGCAAGCGAAAACAGCCTCTCACAAAGTGATCAACATTTTCCGCGACAGAAAAATATCTCAAACTTACAAAAATGGGGGTACTGCAATGCCACATTGAACCCATATTGACATACTCATGTACAACATGGAACTGGGGAAACAGCTGGTACAAAGAATGGAGGCGGTAGAGATGTGGTTCATACGGAGAATGCTGACGATCCAACGTACAGACAGAAAGACGAATATGGAAGTGATGGAAAATGGTTGAGTGCTCATGCACACTGATGAACTGAATAAGAAAAAGACCAATCCAACTTTTTAGGAGATATATTACAAGGGCGTCTACGTCTCTAATGGTGGGCCTTATTCTAGGGAACTTCAGATATCATTAACCATTCAATTTTGGTAAGCGAGTGGGGACTTGCTTGAGTGTGAGTGAATGTAAAGGGCTGCCAGAATACGAAACTGTTAGTCTTATTGGGAAATTGCGCTTGTGTAAATTGGGCAGACTCTTGGTTTCATCTTGAAGTACATACTTCTACCTATGAGCCCATAGTTGCGCTGGTTGATGAGTATCCTACTGACGTGGGTTTAACTGTTGGCCTTGGATTTATGGCCTGTCTTAGGTCTTTACTGAGTTTATCTGCTGGTAGTTTTGGTGATTGAAGAGCGAGACTCGATCACATACATACGAACAAACACACACACAAACGGAAACACATACAGTCTAAAACAAACAGAAAGAGAAACAAAACACACACCTTTGTATCATAGAAACGAGAAACCTTACTACATGGTAAAGGGATTCGCTACACTCGCTAACGTTCTCATGAGTACACGTGACAATGCTACGGTATGTGATTACTAAATATATATAACATCGGATTGCCCTTATTACAAATATTTACATATAGTTAAGGAATACTATGACCTCAATGTAACAATGAAGTGGAACGAAGTACAAAAAATAAATCCGCACATTTCAGTACTAACGCACACAAACCCACGTTTTCATGATATTCAACAACCGCCGTACACGATTATCTGCATGATAAACAGGCAAAGGCTTCTTACAGGGCCTGTAGTGATACATTTATGTTCCATTATCCTTTTACTACGAAAACAAAACCACACTCTAGCACGTTTAATTGTTTAATATATATAAGACAAAAAATATTTACCCTTCAAGTGAACAGCAGCAGAAACGATGACATACTTTGCTTCTAGCTCAGTGCCATTGGCAAGCTTTATGCGTACATCTTCGTCTGTCTATCAAGCGAGACAACAAATTCAATAATAATAACGGGTCACTTAAACTAGTGCTCCTCTAGAATCAGAAATGCAACGAAGTGATAAGAAACGTCAACAGTTTTTGACTATACCCAAAACGAAAGCCGGGGACGGGGTAGCAGCATAATCCTAAAGAGTAACGTCAAAGAAAAAACCTTTTACTCAAGCAAATGTTTTCCCAGTGCCAAGAAAGGAAAGAAGTGAATACAGCTTCAATGAACAAGAGCTGGGAGGGGGGTAGAGAAAACAAGCCCTAAAAGAAGCAGAAGAGATCTCTTAACTTCCATATTGCCTCTCCTATTAGCTAGTTGAAGAAATATGAGGCGAAAACTACCGGGAGCATATAGGCCGATTTTATAAGTGAGTTGAGATAGGCGGAGTTGAAAAAAAATTTGACGTATACGCAGCCGACTCTCAACTTTAATTGCAACTTCACAACGTAACGTACTATTCCCTTTACGGGGCACGCATCAGCCCCACGGGTACGGGGGTTGATAGTCATTCTCTAGAGGAGGGAAATTTGCAAGTAGCTTCAATGTTCTAATTTACGTCCTACTATCATGATTTTAAAGTACAGGGAAATATTGTATTTAAAGGTAGTCTACTCCCATGAAACATTAACTGGACTTCCAAAAATTTGAGCTACACACCTGATTAATTGACGTGACTATCGCATTAAGCATGATGTTTTGCTGTCCTATACGGTCCGCCAACTTGTTAATTATTTGGTAAGCACCACCCTGAAATGAAGATCAAGACGTGATTGATCTTTTGTAACTGGGAAGTTGCCACACCAGAATACCACTGTACAGTGTGTTTGTTCCATTATCCACCGTCGTCGTGCGGGTTGTCGTCTATAATATAGATCACCAAGCCTCAAATGATAGCTACTCAGAAAGCAGAGACCCTCTTAGCCCATTATGGTAATTTGAAAATAAAATGTCCATATTATATCAGCTCAGCTCCGTTAAATATGCGTCTGGGTAATTGGTTTGACTAAGAGGCAAAAACACAACAACCAACGGCCCTTTCAAGGTCAATTTTCCATCTCAATCATGTCTTTTGAATACAGGGCCAAATAACACTAAAATCACATTGTTTATGGATTATTTCACACATACCAACTAATTTAAACCAAAATCTTGGAAAACAATTGAAAGTAGCTTCAGCGAAGGTAAATTTTAAAATGGCAGAAACCTTTTCAGGGAGGTCATATTGATCAATAACCTTGGTTAACAGAGAGCAACTTACCTGATGGATTATGATATCTAAAAGCAAACGTGCTTCACCATGCTAGTGCCGTTGAATAGTACTAAAAATATAGCAAAATTCAGCGCCCCCTCCCTTCCCAAATAGAATTCGAAGGATACGAAAGGCCTCATAAAATAACTTTAAAAACTTATCAAACGAATTTTCTTTACGTTCTCCTAATATTAATCATATCACTATCTGCACTACTGTGATTTCAAGACCTATAACTCTCAGGGTTTGGCGCATCAAAAAAAATCCGCCAAGTGACGTATTGAATCAAGGTGCATTTGCGTTAAACATCCCATCTCAAGTAAATGACTTTTAAGGTATACCTTCGAAGAAATATGTTGCCTTTGAACCACAGAACAACAGTGTTAATAGAGAGAGGCTTTTTTGTCTTATCCAGTGGTTAAAGACTTTTGAAGCTAATAAATCCAGCTCATTACAAACCAAACCACGTGTTCCAGCATGTTTTGTGGCGGGTTAGGAAATGACATACACGCACTACGGTGCTTTACAGCTGACAGCTCCGCAACTGGATCCGGTGCCGTACCATCACCAGGAGGAACCAATTCGCAGTTTCGGCCCCACTTCCTTGACTGCATTTTTGAAGTGGCGGGGCCCCTCCATCTGGAGGTGGTAACCTGGTACCGGTGTCAGCTGCGACCTTTTGAGTCAAGACTCATCCTCTCTCTTCAACCAGATCCAGTATGATGCCTTCTCTGCTGTTTCCTGAGCATCTTTAACAAAGGTCCTTATCTCTGGGTTCGTATAGCAGAATTGATTGTGCAAGGTGCTGATCAGCCCTCGCTCAATATACCCACGGGCACCTACCGGCATATGGTAGTACTCGATATTCCATCCCTTTTCTTTACATTCCCTTAACAAGTTTTCATATCTCCTGTCCTTCCTTTCTTATGCACGTGTAAGATTCTCTTCCCACGGCACTGTCGACTCCAAAACAATCCCCACTTTCCTTTCTTCACTCCACACTACGATATCTGGTCGCTGCTTTGCTAGAACAAGTGGGAAGACCAAGGTATTCTGGCCACCTCAATTTTCCGCTGCTCTTTCCATCTCTTATCAAACCAAACCGCGTGTTCCAGCATGTTTTGTGGCGGGTTATAGCATAGAAATTGTATAAAATCACATTGCCATATTAGTAACATCAATAATTTATTAACGTGTGATTGGTGCAGATACAAGATGAGCCATAATGGCGACAACGAAACGAGCAGAAATCTAAATTACACGGAAGAGAGTTTTCATACCAAACAGACAACCTCGTTTTACACCAAACACTGGAGAAGGTTACCTTGATGTGATTTTCTTGCGCGTTCCCTTGTTTGGAGGAATCCAATAACTGCTCCAATCCTCCGGAAATGCGACAGTAATGAAGAAAGTAAAGCAATGATATTTGTGGTGACTCGTCGCCCAGAAACGACCTGATACCTGTATCAAAGGCAGCTTTTGCATCTAAAATGGGAGAAAAAATGACTCCATCTATGAGAAAGTAAAGAAAAGTATACGATAAAGATCAGCACATCGTCGTGTTGGGTGCTTACGTTGACTTCCTTTTCCAAAGGAAATAGCTTTGTCCAGTACTAAGGTCTGTAACCCCTGGCCCACGGGTCAAAAGTAGCCTGCTTGTCACCCACAACCACAAAAAGGCCAAGGCTCTGAAGCTTAGAAAAGTTCAATTTAATGGGACCTGCCTAATCATTACAACTTACACGAAATTTACAAAACATTGTAAACTTTCCATATCTACGTATCCTGTGACTCTGCTGAAACACAGGATGGTACAGAACGCTAGCTGGTCTGCAACTGATCGCTTCGTTTTCGTGATGAAATGAATCGTTGCCCCAATTATGCTCAACTGTGTACTTGCAAAAAAGGAGGAATTTATATCAATTCTTAACTCTATCGTCTTCCCATCATTCCTTGAGCATTCTTTTGTCACTTATTCTGCTATAAGTTGTTCGAATGCCATCTTTCTAGACTAGCATGACTAAACTTGTAGCATTGTGAAAGTTGAGGTTAATACTTGCGACCACATGAAGTCATAGTGAAAAAAATAGAAAAAGTTTATACTTCCAGCCATCATGGAAATTTCGTAGCCATAAATATGGCTGAAGGAGAAAAGGAAGATAAGCTGATGGATACAGGACCGCATCGAGAATCGGGAAAGAAGGAAAGCATGAGACACGAATCTTTAGGACGTAAGGATCCACTTTACTTAGCCCATGGAACTTTGCGCTGGTGTTTTTAAGGTTAGGTATAGTTTGGTTCTTTACAGTTTCCTTACTTTGAAATTCTTAGCATCAAAGTGAAATAGCATAACATTCCTTGTTTGGCAACAATTGTTATCGTGACCTAGATTGGATTAGTAATTTGCTGAAAATAAAACATGCGTACCGCTTGTAACATCATTCTTTACAGCGACAATGACTGCGAAGAGTGTCTCTCAAACTACTCACTACAACTATGAACGCATTGTTTACAACGGAAAAATAGTCATGTGATATGGTTGCCACAAATAGCAGCTGAACGTTGGTGTCAAAAAAGGACGATCGATTCTTCCACGCATCTGTGATATAATTGGTGGTATGCTATTTCATCGGAAATATATGCCTTTATAATATCCTTAGCCATTAAGGCATCACTTGATAAAGCAAGGCTGCCTTTTTCTAAACGCATTCAATAATGTCAAAATAAATGGTAAAATTCTTTGAGTGAGACGATCGAACTTCAGTAACCCAAAGCAGTGGGAGCAACAGACGTGTGAGGATATCCTTAGGTGTAACACCCGTTAAAGCAACAGCAGTAAAAACAACATACGCAAGAGCAACCCCCTCCCCAGCGCCAAAACCAACATTCGCAAAACCAACATTCACATTAGCAACATCTTTACGAGCAAGATCTGTAAGAGCAACATTCACATGAGGAATATCGGTGAAAGCCACATCAGTAAGAGCAACATCCACATGAGAAACATCTGCAAAAGCAACATCCACATGAGCAACATCCGCAAGAGCAACATCCGTAAAAGCAACATCCACATGAGTAACACCAGTACCAGAAACAGCCGTAAGAGCGAAATCAGAGGGAGCAGACTCACCGGCTCACTGATTATGACATACTGACATCTGAGATGGCAATTGTAACCTCAAAACCCCGATGAGCATAACCACGCCCTTTGCTGAGCCCCTCAGCCCAACATCAGATGTATCGATAAATGTCGATACCGAAGCACTGTAGCTCTTGACCTATCAACTTCCCTATTTCACATCGAACAGGAGATTGCAAAACGGCACGCATTCTACCAGGAATTTAACGATAACACACTTCACTTTTCATAGTTTTTGTTTTATTACTTTTCCTTCGACGAACATAAAAAACTCCAAATTAAATGCGTAAATACAAAAGCGAAAGATTACAAATACATAAAAACAAACACACAATTCCCCGACGCAATTAAAAGACATCGGTACCTTACCAGTTGAGAATAGATAATCGCAATATGTTACTTTTAAATAGATCTAAAGTGCTACTTGCGCTACGCTTGCGCAAATCCATCTATAGCTTTTTATATATATCTCTCTATACCAGTGCCAGTGTCACCCTCTTTATATAAAACTGACGAAACAATGGCACATTCAGAAAAGAATGCGCAATATTCTATGTTAAAGAAGAAAACATCAGCAGGGTTTTCCATGTTAAACAACAACGCTACACATACGAAATATGCGGTCATTTGTCCTTATTATTTGAAATTATAAGCTGCATGTTAATAGAAATTCTAATATATGCAATCCCAATTAACTCTACTTTTCGTTAACTCGATCGATACTTTATTTCTAATACGGATAAAGCAAACATAAAGAAATTCTTTCTGCGACAGTGGGTAACATTTTTAATATGCATGACTCCTATGACTCCTATGACTCCTAAAAATCAAATTACAACTATTAGTATTTATCTCTAAAGATCTCTTCCCACATAACTATTTCTGATTTAAGAATAACTTTGATAAAAAATTCTTGATTCAAAATGTTTGAGGCCCTTTCGCAACTTTCTTGAAATTCTTGCATATGCTAAATTAGAGATAGCAACAATGACCAAGGTTACGTTTCATGTCCATCCGATTGATATTGACACTTTCAATTAGGTACGTTGCACTACATAGTAGCTTTTCATACATGAAATACATCAAGAAAGATCTCCCTATTAAGTCGTTGTTGTCCTTGAGTTAGCCATGCCCATTACAAAAGATGCAAACTCTGTACTACAACTTTTAATCATTAAAATACAAAACAGGTTCTTTACTCATACCCCACTTGTGTTGACCAGCTGCTGTTGTCTTAACGTTGACGGTGTTCCATACTCTCAGAACAAGAGACATGAATTGAGCAGTATCATGCCGTGGGCTAAGCACCTCAGTTCGTGCCAATTTCTTCTCCCGAACAGACTTTATCGGACTCAAAGAAATCTTTTTGTTGGAAAACATTATTTTCATTGATTCTAGAATCTGCAGTTGCTAAATATTGGTGTATGCTTGTACATATTTTAGTTTTATGGATAAAATATACAAATCAAAGAGATTTTTACCCAGAACGTACTACTCGAGTCTGACGTCCTCCGGTTTCAGGAGAAACTACTGACTAAAAGCTCTCCTCTGGGACCCGTAGATTGGACGATGGGAGGGGCTTTTACGCCTCCTCTCAGAGAACGGTTCTTCTCTGGGGTCCTTAAGCCTTTTGAAGTTTGTAAATGGGGTCCTTGGTTGTGAAAGGTTGGGTACCACTAATAGAGAGTTCTATCATTGGCATAAACGCTCATTAATCTACAAGCGCTCTGATATCCAAAAGAGCAGTTAATCATGAGGAAATAGATGAAAACTAAGGGTAGTCATCACCTTTTGTCATCAACGTTCGTTGTTTAAATGTCTCTAATGTTTCATTATCAAACTTCTTTGCATATTGGCAATTTGTCATATCATCCAAGGATATCATCTGCTGGCTCTTGTCTATCTGGGTATAACGAAAACGAACACAGGCAAATAAAATAATAGAGAGTAAAAATCATACAAAGCAAAGACAATATGGTTAATAACAATGTTAAGATTATAGTGATGTAGAATTGTCTTCTGAGATGTCTTCTACAAAGAAATCAAAAGTCTATCTTGCAGCACTCCACTACCTCTGACGGTAAAAAAACATATAAGCAAAACTCACTTATGACTATTTTGTTATAAATATTAAGATCTCGTCCAACAAACTAAGAAAGGCATTGTCTGCCACATCTATTATAGCGAACCTTGTATCCATCATGTGGTGATAAAGGAGAAAGCACTCCGATTTACGAAAGCGTCGGGTCAGGCAGATATATACCTTTAAATTGATGACTGAGAAGCTGGAAGGGCAGATATGTTTCATATTTCGTTTCTCTACAGATTTCACAAAATTGCGCTTCAGTGGATTAACATTTCATTTTTTCTAGATATACTATTACAGATTACGATCTATACATAACAATAACAATTCACAACTTAATACATTTGATTGAAAAGTCGTACTTATACTTACTTGTCGGAATCCAAGGAGCAAGTCAAAAGCAGCCAACAGTGGCATTCCTCCTGTCACAGAATCGTCATAAAAACGTGGCTCTGAGTTCCCTATGATTGTAATTTTGGTACCTTTGACATCTTGAGGCACAGCCTCGAGTGCCAACTCCTTAGCAAGCATTGATACATGAGGCTGTGTCCTAAAATTACCAAATGACAAACACAATACGAACATGTAGCTTAGGACGGTCAACCAAACAACTCTCCAGCTCCATAAATGCTTAGATGTATAACTAGAACTACGTGTACTTGAATAATCATATAATATAAAAATACTTAGCTTTTGTTGTGGCTTAATTATTTCCCCGATACAGTTACCAAAGCTTGCTTATTGGTTGGTTATACTTTATATACAATTGGTACACAGAAGAAAGAAAGACAATCAAGCCTCTGTTCGACAAAGTCATTCATATTTCAATTATAGTATCCACATTACTTTTATAATACTTTCTTTATTCCATTGCTTAAACAGTGACTAAACCGAAGTTTGGCTATTTTTACGTAGAATTTTGCTCTCTGGGTCAATGATTTTGCACAAGCCTAACCACATATACTGTTAAACAAGTTTTAAAAGGGAGTTCCCAAGGTAAATTGGATGTGAATCTAAACATGTCTGGTTGATATGAGGCCAAAGTTTGGGTGGCGGTAGAAGGAAGGCAGTGACCAACCAGTGTAAGTGGAGGTTTCAGGGGGCGTTGTGAGGCCCCCTGACGGATCCAGGGGGGAGCTCTTATTATTGTTATTGTTTACATAAATAAAGTTACCGTTCAATCTCCGAAGAATATATTAGAAACGTATTTTTGACACTAAAATTATTGGGTTTTCCTTTGGAAGTCTCTACAGCTAAGCTAGTTATACACACTAGTTTGCGCCTTTGCTTCGGAATAAAAACTCAAAGCAAGAACATTTCCATGAATTACTTCAATTGCAGGTCAACATTTGGCCGGTAATCAGTCATTTTGATGTCTCCTAAATGAAAACTCACTGTCTGCATAATCCCCATCTTTTGTTCATCACATGTGCCATTGCGGATGTTAAGCCCCCAACCAGATAAATCAGTATTACTGTAACGTATTTAATTGAATGAGGAAATTGCACCCTTTTAATTGCATAATAAGTCATTTAATGGATATCCAGTGGCGAAGCCAGCATAACATGAGTGGTCATGCGAAAGACCCTACCAAAATGGGCGTGGTCCTAACAACA
>JAAAKL020015387.1:0-11513 GCA_010016065.2 Carybdea cf. marsupialis auct. non (Linnaeus, 1758)
AACTATCATCATCATTATTATAATCACTAACATATTCGGTTTAACGTTCATTTTCAATGCTTTTATGGGTTTCCAGGTCTTATTTCCAGGTTGTCCTACCCTTCACGTTTTCCTTACTGACATTATTTTCTGTTGCATCACTTCTAATCACTTTACACGATGCATTCCTTGTTCATCTAGTTATTGCCCTAAATTAACGCTTTCAAAGGTACACGTTTGATGACGTTTTCCCCTTTTATCAATAACGGAAATGTGCAAGAAAAGCAAACTATGCAGCGATACATGTGATTTTAATGTAAGATAAATGCCATCTCCAAGTAAAGGAATTGAACAGATCGAGGATCTTTAGAAACACTATCAAGTTTCAAACATAGGAAAGAAGACTCAAAATTCCATAAGGCATTACGGTACGACATTAGACGTTTAAATTCTTCTAAAAATTTATTGGTACTTGGAGGCAAAACGAAAAATATGTAAAAATTGTAACACGATTAATACAATAAATTACTGAAGATCAATGTAATTAAATTATACAGACTATCAAACGACTTTATCAGTTACACAGGTTAACAAGAAGCCGAAAGCTATCTTAGGCCTGAAGGGGACAAAATGGAAAATATGTTTGCGTCAATTAGCATTCATAAGTATGAAGTAAGAGAAGGATAAATTTTGCAACAATTCAACATGAACATGACTACATCTAGATAAAAGAGAAAGGGAAAAGTTAGTTAGTCGATTACATGAATACCACGATTCGAGGGCACACAGGAATTTATTCCCTGGAAAGACACACCACGGTCCTACAGGATAGAAATTGCTCCTTCATTTCTTGTCATATTGTTCATTTTAACTCCTTAATGACAGAGACTCTACTTTGGAAGGCACTTTTTGGAGCTAGAAAATTCATTGAAATACTTTCAGACAAGATGGAAATCATTCTACAATCTCGTGTGTAAACAGGGATGTTTCTGGACATTTTAACGTCGAAATGGTTATTTTAGACAGAGCCGACGTAGATCATTGATGCCGAAGGAAACCATGTGACTTTACCGAGACGATGGTCCTGTCATTCGTCTGAACATCACCGAGGGAACAATTTGCTGAGAAAAAGCTAAAGGAAATCGTTAGATATGAATGTCTTAAAGCTAAGGCTCAAGTCAATATAAAAGAAGGAGACAATTACCTAGCTATAACGATGGATCTCTTCGTGAGAAATTGTAACCCGTATGAAAGAAAGTTAACAACAATGTACACATGTATTGCGAATCTAAACACAAACCTACACAAATTATGACGATGTGGGAAGCCATAACTGTTAGAATATCGATACTTTTCGGGTACGAAGAAGTATTTAGTACAGCTACAGACGCTTTTAAAAGCATGCTTCCTTCGAGGATTTGAGACTACCTTTATGTATTTAGAAAATTCGGAGGGAAAGTGTGATGTCACGATTTTAAAATCTTTAAATTATGGCAGAAAGACTCAATTTTTATACTGCTCTAATAGCAAGAACGTCAATGGCCAAAATTGACAGTGTTGCCCTTTCCCACCACCGAGATGTCAGCTTTCAAAGTTTAAAATCGCTCTAGCAAAACCTGCTCTCGAGATCGAGCATGTCACCTCAAAATCCAAGAGAACAAAACTTTATTTATTCGATGTTGCCTCCTAAAGCCAAGGAATATCAACACACAGTTGACAGGAGATTTTTTGAGATTCAAACGTTTCTAGTTTAAACACTTAATACACTACAGGTCTGATATTATGCGAAACAGCCTATTCCAGGGTTGCCTTTAGAATCTGGAGTAAAAATCTTATTATTTCCCAAACTTCTCATTTGTGGCGTCATCACTTTCCGTCCGCATGCATACAAGGATGGAGCATGCAGGGAAAGACTTCGCAAAATATTTTGAATTAACCCACCCTACAGTAATTCTGTATCAACAGACGTACCATGATCATCTTTGCACTTGTTGGAGAAACGCTTTCGAAGAACACTTCTTTACACACAATATTTAATAGCTAAGATATAAAGGCCTGCTATAGCTGTATCTGGAACGTTCGAGTTTAATCTATATTCACAAAACAGAATGTTAATGAACAGGCAGAGGAATCAGATTATAGCTGCATCTCATTGAAGGATAAGAGATAAGTGTCCATTGCCTTACAGAAAGTTTATTTATAAAGTGTAGGTATCTGTAAAGGACGCTTGAGATAATGAGGTATATTATGTTACTTCAGGAGGGAACTGAAGAGTTGCAACAATATTTATCGCAACGTATTTGGGAAAACACTTTATTATAGTGGGAACTGAACTATGTGCATTCGTCCAAGACCTTAAGCCCAACTTTTGAGATCAGGTGGTCTACATTAATGGTAGTCCCTGTATATCGTGGTGGCCGAGCCAGATACAATTCGTGCAATTTGAAGACTATCTGCCATGTAACAGCCAACAAGGACTCATTTCTTACTACAAACCTGGATAAATAGAAGTTAAATTTTTACCAAATTTCGGTGAAAATGGAACAAATCACGCAAGACACTTGCCAAATGAAAGGGGTGTCCATTCCTGGTGTTATTTGCTTTCTAGACCTCTCCGCTTAGCATCAGAGAAGTCTGACATGCAAGTCTCCAAAATCCTATTTTCAAACTTCACAATATTTTGCAACAGGGGTTAGGGAAACTTTCATATTTCATCGTCCAAAATTGTAGTAGGTCGGAGAATTTATCTAAGTGCTGACAAGGGAGTCATTTATGTGAAGGAAGTGTTAAAGAAACATCGAAGAGTTTACAAGTGAACGCATTTGCCCATTGTCAAGAGGTTGAAATACCGTAGAGCAACTAATCTTGTTTTACCTTCCCTTTTGCTTATTTATCAATATATGGTGGTATTATACAAATCACCATGGTAACAGCGTCATTTATTTTTGATCGATTAGTGTTGGCCTTGTGGTGCTGTATTCGTAGTGTTTTTGTAGACTGGTTTTACAAATTCTCTTATTTATCAGCAACTTGATGCTGCGCTAGAACGATCGATAATTATACTTACATTTTATGGTACGTTCTATTGCACCTAGGGCCCTCATCCAGTATACAATACCTCATAAAAGAGTATGAATATAATGAGAGAGATGTTTATTTCATATTCTGATAAAGCGATCAATAGAGAACATATATATATTGTCGTTATTTCTCAATACCTTGGATCTTCTTTTAGTTGATTTTTACGAAGACGTATGTTGTGCTTTGAGTATGATTCTAAACTTCCCTTTATATCTAGATGAAATAGTGTCTCGACTATGACCTGGGTTAATCTATTGCCTCTGGTAGTTGTGATCAGTCCACAGAATGTTTTTAGATGAAACCAAAGTGAAGCTTACATATGAACTGGACTAACACAGATGTCGAACTATCAAACAGCAATACGCAGTTGCGATTAATGAGAAAGATAGTTCAAATAAATGGAATTTTAAGCTTTCTCTGCGTAGTCCGTTACTCGGGTCTCGAAAAACATTCAAATATATATGAATTATAGCCCGATTACTATAAACTCGTGTAAAGTCTAGCAAAAATGTCAAAACTCCAACATAGCAACAGCGGGATCCAATAATCCGTTTTACAAGAAAGAAAATTATACAAATCCGCCGATGAAAAATATTTTAGGTCTTGATCTGTGCTGAACATTCTGATAGTTTGGTGATTAAAAGGTAGTCAAAATAGTTAAATAAGGCTAAAGACGTTGGCATGACAATGCCATTGTGATTCTTTGGAAACAAGACGACTGAATGGGTGACAAAGGGGCCACGTGCTGAGATAAACAAGAAATTGTCGATCTAAGTAAGTAGCGTTCAGTGAGACAAGGTACCATAGGGAATGATATAAACAACAAGGCATGAAACGACGTCGCACATACGGATGGAAATCTCACAAATCAACATGATTAAGTGCGGAATACATCTAGAATAGTACAGTGAATTTACCCTAATAATCTTAAGCTTTGTTGCAGAGGAAGACTAAGTTCGTGGGTAAAAATGGTATCAAATACGTAAGTTGTAAACAGCAGTAATCTCCTCTATTGCTGCAGATAATTGAATTTCAGCCTCATTCTTATCACTATGACTACAATCCACATCGTGAGCGTTATAAATTCAGCAACAGACGTAGTGTTATCACCAGTGTCATCGCAATCGTATTATTGTGATGATTATCAGCATCATATCATTATCATCATCATCATCATCATCATCATCATCAACGTTATCATCAGCATTCACCAACAAGTTCTGAAGATGACGTAGGACTATGTCACCAACCACAAGACTACAAAACTAGTTTCGTACAAAGATCTTCTATATAGGCAAAAAGTTAAGGTACATCAATGCATACGTCACGTCATGCCTACGTCATCTTGTTAACAGCTTCACTAATACAGAGTTTCTAGGTTTTTAAAATTCCTCCAACTGTTCAACTCCATATCTTCCATCTCTCTTAGCATTTCTCTACAGTTGTTTATCTAACTGTATTTCAATTCACTGGTTAATCCAATTAATGCATTATTATTGCCTCTTTTAAGTAAGAATAATTCTGGATCATACTCTATCTCACCAAATCAATGACACAAAAATGTCTGCTGAAATGCTATTCTGCAACGCCTGGTGGTATGAGTGTCGACAACGTATATTCAGCAGGAGGAAATAGTCGTTCAATGCTTTATCTAGATAAATAACCTACACACACTCTGTATTTATCTACAGGGGTCCTATCAGTTGGCTCAGACTGTTATTGCAACGTTAATAGCGGCTTAAAATCATTTACGATCTCTCAGCATCCCTACGAAAACGTTCTTTGAAAGTTACTAATATATTTTATTTTTAATCTTTAATTAGTTCCATTGGCACCTTATCTGATGTTCACTAGTCTGCAAATTTCCTTGCTCATAATAATACCATTTTTTCCCACATAGGGATAATCCATTATTTAGTACGTACTACGTCGTGGGTACTTTACGACTCAAAACAATTTAAGCTGATCCAATTCGAAATCTGGGCAGGTAAAATTTCAGTTATAGTCCATTGTTAGTAGTAGTTGTTGTTTTAAGGCAGATAGTAGTCGCTCGATCGTTCTATGATACCATGCTGAAAGACTGGTCTCCAAAATTGCATCGAGCTGGAGATTGATATCTTACACTGAAATAAGGGTACTTAACTTACCGATTAAGCTTGGTAATACAAGAGGCTATACTGTAGCTAATCACCAAACTGCATTTGCAGCTAACTTCCAAAAAGTGCATGACAAATCTGCTGCTACAAGCCACATATAAGAGAGGGGCACTTTTGTAATCAAAAATTTTCCATCCACATGACTGATTAAACCATCTTATAACCGCTTTGCATTTCTAAAGAAACATGGCGACTGATGGTGGCAGTAAGCTTGGCGACGGCACTAGTGTTTCCATTTGTGTTACGTGACCAATGATCTTATTTTGGTTGGTTCATTGCATGCTATAAATGGCTTTGAAACATAAACATATCTATTCTTCAAACTGTGGTAATTTTCAGTAACTTTTCAAGTTTTATAGTAGCGGGCTAGCCATCATGTATGATTCCCAAGGCTACTTGTTTGAATGCTACACCTAGCTGGGAAACTGGTCACTTCAAGTATTGTCTACTCAGAGACAATAAAATATGACGTCATCGGGCCGTAACATGTGAGCACTTCACGTCATCCGTTATAAGCCTTTTTCAATCTTTAAAACAAAATTACTAAAAAAAATTATTACATTATTACTCACTTATTGGTTTAAAGTTGTGCTTAATTAATTTACTAAATTAACAACTGGATATGAAAACTAGCACCTTAATAGCATTTTCATGAGCCTAATTTCGCAAGTATCGGAAAAGTTTATTTTACCTTACTATTCGATGGCTGCAAATGCTCAAGAGGAGGATATATTTTACTTTAGTATTACAAAGTGGTTTTCGTAAGGTTACGAAATTTCATGATACAAATTTAACAACATGGATTAACATTAAAAATATGAGATGTCAAAATCTGTTTAGTTCTCTACCACTGATTTTGCTCATCTCAATTATTACGTTTGTCCAAGAAAGTCGCACTTGGTGCAACAAGTAGATTTCAATCTTAAAAACGAAGTATTTCATGTGGAGAACGAAATGTGTTCATTGTAGTAAAATTTATCATCGGCTACATTTTTTACGATGTTGTGCTCTTGGTTGTCATTAAGTGGGAACATCGGAAAATAAGAAGTATGGCGGTTCGGGAGGGTGTGGGTTGGTGAACCAACTGAAGTTTACGGAACACTATGATGTCGTGCATTGCAAGGCAATCCATACAAAATAATGCAACTTTTGGATGCATTGTGTTCCCTACTTCCCCATTTAGTTCCCTATGAAATACCTTAAATTACGAAACTGTAAAAATCAAATACTTTAATGGTCCGTTTATGTATATAAACGTGATGTGCCACCATCCGCTTTTTCACTGATCTGGTTGCCACGTTTGTACGATTTGGAGAAAGAGACAGAGAGCAGCTGAAATTAAACGTCCTGATTTAGAAGATTGAGTTAGTAAGAAGCTTGCAAACAATAGAAACGGTTGTTAAAAATTTTGCATCCACCATGTAAACACATTATGGGCTGCAGATCTCTATCAGCTTATTTCTGGTTAATACAGATTTACCAGAATTTTTAGACCACTGAAAATCCATGAAACCATGGATGAAATTTGTATCTCTTTACTGTGATTAGATTAAGAGTTTAGTCAAGGGAGGTCACAGGGCCTAGATCTTCCATTCATGACAACTGAATTGCCGGATCAGGTCTAATCGCGTATTAATTAAGAATTTCTCGTCTGAAGTAGTCTTTCTGTGGGCACAACATTGACTTGATTTGAAAGAGAGATGTTTACATACAGCAGAAATAACTTGATGAAAATCATTACAGAAGCAAAATAGTCTACAAGAACAAGCCATTTGGAAGCTACGTGGTTTTAAAGTTTCAATCGAACACGATCTTATTATATAAACTGTTGTCGAAATATTGATGTTTTGCTCGCAAAACATAATTCATTCCATATTATCTTCCTTCTTCAAGAAGTTAGCCCCCAACAGAATAGAAATGATTGCTACATATCACTGAACTGTCTAATGAGAGGATAACTAAGTGTACCATGCCTCTACGACACTAGAGTGCTGTAATATGGTGTCATGTTGTTGCTAGAATTCAAGACGTCAAAGAGAGATTTATACATGTAGTGTTCAAAGGGAAACTATATTTCAATGTTTAAAAGTGCTATTATTCGACGACAGTTATTTTACATTTGCTGTAGAATTCATAAGAGTACAATCTGTTGTGTAATATATATCTGCCAAAAATGATAGAGCCCAAAGGCTGAGAGATCGGTCCACACACAGATGACTTTGGATTTGCTACCGGTCTATCGTACCTTAGTGTAATATGGCGTAAGTCGTTTTAAAAAATTATGGGCGTATTCAAGTCTACGCAGCCGAGAGCGTTGTAAAAGCTGGGTCGAAGGCACCCGGTGTTTACATTTCTAAGAGGGAATTAGGAAATAGGTACTATTCATGTAACATTAGGGAATTCTCACCTTATTTATGAGCTTGGGTTCAGAAAACTGATAATACTATTAGAAATGTGTATTCATGTAAAAGATCATTCTGCTACTTTACAATTTGTAACCCTCATTGCATGTTTGTTAACAAAAAAAGGAACAATACTTTGTCTAAGGTTACAATAACGATAGCATATCAACACAGGCATTACCAAAAGGATAGTTAAGTTAATAGAGATGTCTCTAAAGTTTACATGAAGATGTATTAAAGGTTATGATGCACTATATACATATATATATATAAATCACTTTTGTAAACTATCTTCATAATTATCTTTCAACTCAATAAACACGTTGCTTGTTTGACGAAGCAGTTGGACGTTTATACGTCAGAATTGACAGAAATTATCACATCAAAACAAATAGTGACAAGATGTAACCATTACTTACTCTTCCTCCTTTTTTTCATGAATATTATGTCCTTTAATATGATATATTTTTAATAGCATAAATTAAAGGATATGTTCCACAATTGAGTGTGTACTACTAATTCAAAGATCAAAGGCAAAACAAACTAAAAATCATCTCCTGCATTATGTCTAAAGAATAATAAAATATCACAGCAGTGACATCTTAAGTGTTAGATGAAGGATATAGAAAAAGTTCGTTTTGTGACAAAGTTACAAATAAATAACCCTAATAAAATAAACGCAAATGGAAAAATAATGCGCAAGTAACACCCTTGCATAAGTACCCCATGCGTTTTTATTGACTTGAATCCAAAACCCCATATTCTTGATGATTATTAAATTGGTCATTCCAATTATTGCTCAATTGACCAATCTACAACTGTTGTTGATATTTGCAAATTCATACTAAATTTCACGTAAAAATCGAATAGTTTCTCTTTTAGACTGACCTTCTGCGTGCTTTTTATAACGTACTCAGCCTTAGATGCTGCCTCTAGTACAGTATGTCTCTGTAGGTCTAATGTCTTTACAATATTGGGCAGCTTCAGGTAGCAATTACAAAATCATTACTGTATAGAGCCTTTTCCTAATTTGATCCGTTTTAATATTCTGGCAAAGATGAGTTTTTATACTCTCGTTCGCTTTATTTCTATGATTAGAGGTGTAAAAGTTAACAGAAAAATTGTCGTGCGCTCCATTTTTGCCAAGAGGCCACGATATCTGTTTAGCCTAGGTATTCTATAAAAATCTTGTTTTTTACCCCTCATGATATCTTAACTTCTTAAATACGTTCCAAACTATATTATATGAACAAAAATCGATTATAGTAATTCGTCTTAAAATTACCTCTCGATTCACTTTACAACTGCTAAGTATCTTGTTACCAAAGGGATTTTTAACGTCGAGAAGAATTGGGAAAGGTTCTTGAGCACTACAGCCTTGCGTTACTTCGTCTACCTAGAACTTTGTCTGCAACTATTTTATTGTGATTACAACATGATACATAAACATCAGCAAGCAACAGTTTACTCACCAGCAACCACAACAGGCCTGCCTGTATATGCATATCGCGAGAAGAACTCCTTTGTTGTCAAATTTCTTACTCGATCGATTGAGTTCACTTGACGACAAAAATGGCAATCCGTAGGCGGACGAAAGTACATGACAAAAAACGGTGAGATAGCCACCAAGCATTTCTTGTTAGCCAAGGAAAAGTACGTCAACCCAGAGTGAAGTGTTTGAAGGAAAGCTTGAGTCTCCAATGAGTCGATTCGTATAAGTAAGTTTATCGAAACGTAAATGATTAACAAAGTGAATCCTATAGTGACAGAACATTTCAAAGCTAGATCGCCAAGATTTAATTCCCTGTTTAAATGATGAAACTTCTTTGGTATCAATGATACAATATCATCCTCTTTTAATCCAATATTGAGTGCCGTGTTTCGCAGCTTCAGGAAGTTGCTCCGATGCTCTCGAAGTGTGAAAGGTTTCATTGGTTTTGCCTGGAGATAAAAAGTTTTAAAAATTTGCTTTAGTAAAAGATAAGCCTTACTGAGAAGTACGGTAGCGAAATTATCTAATTTGCTTGCCTGATATGTTTTGAATATATATGAGATCATCAAATTTTCTAGTTGATGTGAAGTAGCATTGTGAAGCAAAGTGACATAATGCTCATCGCACCACTCAACTGCTTTTCTTCCTACATGTTCATAGCTACATGTTTGAAAAGCCGCTTCAGTAAAGAAACTAGTTTCATTACTTTGGCATACAAATCAGTCCATTATTGCAATATAGGTCATTACATTTGCAGTGCATTCAATGTTACCAGTATTCCAGCTTATTGCGGACAAAAAGAAGTCCTGATACAATTCACCTCAAGGAACACACATTTCAACTAAACGACATACTCCGCATCTATGTGGTAACTGTAATACGCGTGAAAGAATTGATGTTGACTATCTGATGATGGCAATAAATTCTATATGTGCTTATGCTACGGATGCGTAGAAAGGCTATGTTTTAGTACTTCTCCTATATCATTCAAAGTTATGTCACAGATTCTTTCAAACGAAGAAGATTAGTTTTAGGACTGATTTTAACTAGCGTTAATTCTTTGGTAAGTACATCTCCTGATCTTTTATGCCGCGTAAGCATGTGGTCAGTATAACCATGCATACATAATTTGAGTAAACAGGGAGTGCTTTAGGGAATAGCTACAGCTGATGAATATTGTTATACCACTTGGAAGACGTCAATGCTGAAAATTGTTAAATTGAAATAGAAAAAGAACACATCAGAATCGACTGAGATCACATTTTCAAGCAGCACTACAGTTTGCATTGATGAAAATCCTCATAAATTTGCATAAGTTTAGATTACAAGGAAAATGTCTTCAGAAACGAAATAACTCTTAGAAACAAACTCAAGTTATTGCTAAGTCATCTATTAAAGTAGCAGACGGACAACTAGGCCATTGATTAGCTTACTAAGTAACTGAAAATATGCTAGTAACTAGCCATTTAACTATTTATGTTCGATTTCACTTATCAGTGGAAGTTGGGTGGGATCCTACTGTTCCTACTACAAGTATTGTACACCAGAGTAGTTTCTCACGTCATATTGATTCGTACGGAGAAGAAATTTATCCCCGTTGAGGGAGAGCAATGACACCTCATAATTTTTAAGTAAATAGTTGATTCGGTGATGGCGTTAAATTTTCATGTTCATTTTGAAAATTTATTATTCCCTATGATTAGACCTAAAACATTGTTTCAAAATTGAAGATTACTTTAAACATGAATTGAAGCTAGGTTTTGAAAAACCGAGAGTTTGGTTTGAAAAATAAATTGGACCTAGTTTATATAAACGTGAGTATTGGGTTTCACTTATTATTAGACAATCATTTGTTGCAGTGTATATTAAGAACATCAACAACAACCTAGAAATGCTGTCTTATTCTGGCCTTAGAAATGATCAATTCTTTACAAAGTCAATTGTAAGTATGATAAGTATTGGAGAACAAGTGATTGAAAATGTTCCACGGTTTACGTATTTGGGACAAGTTATTTCCAGTGAAAAATCAGTATGCTTTACGAATCACCGTATAAACCGAGCATGGACCAAATTTAACGACCTAAGGACAGTGCTCACTGATATAAAAATCAACATGCCAACTCGACGAAAATTGTTGGAAGGTTGTGTCCGATCGAGACTAACGTATGGGACACATGCATGCTGTCCAATCCAACAACAATTACAAAAATTAGAGGTATGCTGGTATGAATGTATGAGGAGCATGGTAAAAGGAGGGTGGAGGCGAAAACATGTTCTCAAAGTAATGATACTGATAAAGACGAGGAGGCAGATTACAGCTTTGTGTACTGTAATGAACAAATATGAAAAATTGTTGGAGGACATTATGTAGTACTAGCTATGTCAATGCCCAATACTTGAAAT
>JAAAKL020015388.1:0-11512 GCA_010016065.2 Carybdea cf. marsupialis auct. non (Linnaeus, 1758)
CACAAGTAGGTATTATTGGCGGGTCAATTACATTATTACTGTCCTTTACTCGCTCAATTTATTTTAAGGCGTGGAGCTTGTGACCGTGCGATCTAAGAGCTTGCTTTGAAAACCTCCGACCCGGGTTCGATTCCAGCGCTGGGAAGCTTTGACAACTTCTCTTTACCATAGTCACGGGCCCCACCCAGTCCATGTGAGGGAAATTGGGGAGATGGAAACTCAAGAAGCTCTTTAGATGGATTGTACCTGTGTATGGATAGCCCAGCCTTATCACACATGTGTCACGCTGAACACGCTTGAAGAACACGTCAAAGGGTACAATTGACTGTGGTCTACTCAGCCACTTTCACTCTAATTCAGAAAGTAGGTTGCTCAGCTGGTCGAACAGTTAAGCTCTCATACGTGGATATCGACGGGAGAATCCATCCATCATATTCTAAGTTGCTATCAGTCCATTAACAAATTTAGTAATCGTCATGTTGCAAAGAAGAGTGAGGTTTCCAAACAAACATTAATTTCTTGCTCCTCTTTTTTAGTAGTATTCCACACCAGTCTTAAACGTTATGGTCTCCTACATACAATTGGTAATGTACCCCACTTACCCCAACTACTGTAATGTTTACCCTCCTTCAGAATCTCAGTTGTTGTCTTCATCAAGATTGTTGTCGTCGTCATGTCTGTTGTGTTCATCATGAATATAATTGTCAGTATTTGGTTTTCTGATGAATCTTTTTGCTCGTATGAATCCCCCTTCCCTCCCCTGGATCCGCATGTGCGACTACAATTGTCTATTATATTTTTTCGGGCTCCAAACGATGTAACCTTTTCGTCTGTTGCAGTCTTTAAATTTCATGCTAGCAATCACACAATTTTAACCTCTGTTAAACTCCATTTCTACAATCTTGGACAATGTTAACTTAGAGAATTCTTAAATTCGTACAAAAATGATCTAAACGGTGCAGAACACATGCTCAAGGAAAGGGGCTTTCATTACAGGTATTACTTGGTTTCTGCCAATCTCCGCGGAACCTCACAAGGCTGTCGTATATACCTTTCCAAAATCGCTGTTTTCAAATTCGACACTTCGGGTTAACGGGGTATGGTCTTTGTTTACATAAATGAATGCCCACGATTGTAGTTTGGTCTTTTTGAGTCAAATTGATACACTTTTCAGTCTAGAAACAAAAACGTTTCGTTTCGCAGATTTTCAGTACAGCAAAAAACAACCTGGAGGTGATGTAGAGATTTTTTTCAATATATCTCTTATGTTTCTGCTATCGCAAGATCAACTATATTCAACTGAATCGGTTAACAAAGCACTTTAACTTTAATTCATCTTATTAGCCAATAAAAAGATTGACAGCATTACTGACAGCTTTTATCATGGCAGCCACTTCAGAGACGTTAAACATTAGCAAATTGTCGTGGGTCAATTGCATGTGCTGGTATAGCTATCTGATCAGACTGGTATTCAAGGTCCTACTTTGGTACGAGTTACAACTGTCCAAATTTTTGTCAATGCCCGTTCTTAAGGCAGGCGGCCCAATGCGGGAACGCAACGCATGTCTATGTAAAATACAGTGTTTGCGTACACTTTAATATCATAAGTCTCACAATTGCCTGAAGTCCAAAGCAAACATTGTTTACACCGTCAGCGCTATATTTTATGAACAGTTGGTGCTTTCTCTCTTCACAATCGCTATTCTGAGAATAGTTTGAAGGGATACTAAAGAAAAGTGAAAATTTGGTGACATTTTCGCTGTTTCTTCGATATTTTCAGACACGCTAAAAATTTTTTTTTGAACTGTTCTATTCGACAAGGGTCCTGAAGACACTCTTTTAGTGCTTTTCGGAACATCAATGACACTGCTTAAGCCTTATGACAATGACAAGACTATTATGCAAGGTTACTGCGGTTGACCATTTCTAGTAATAAGATAAATGACGTTTAATTGCTAGTGAAATTTTGCTCATGTTCATCATCTCTGTCAAAGTATCCTGTTTCCTTATCTTCGAAAGCAAGTCAAGTCCTTGTTCTTGACATAAAGAAGTTTGATTGGAAACGGATTTGTAGCTTGCTTTGAAAAAACGAATCTACTGGGAGAAATTTGTAACGTATCACACACAAAGGCTCATGAAAGCATTCGCCTGTGATATTCGTAAAATTGAATTTCAGATCTTTCCCATAGTATGCCTTTTTTTCTCAAAGATAAAATTCTGAAATATGCATCTTGTGATAGAATGTAAATGAGCAGTGCACAAAATACTTATGATTTGCTAATTCTAACCTAAGCAAGGTAATTAAACATCAATTGATACGAGGTAACAAAGCTCAACGTCAGCCAGTCACAAATGTCATCTCAAATAATGAGTAGGCTATACTACGCTGGAAGTGATGCAAGTCGTTGTTCAAATGACCTTTCTTCGGGAGTAAGGAATTTAAATAACAAACAATATCATAAGTATCGATCAAATACCTTTCCCTTTTATGCCAGTAAGCAAATACAATCAATTGTATTAATGTATAGGTCTCGAGAGCTACCTATTATAGACAGATCACAGAAATATTTACAGCTGGAATAAGTAATAACTTTAGTTAATGTACTTTCTCAAGACAATACAGTCTGAAGTAAAATTTGATTTACCATATCATACAGAAATAGAACCATTGGGCAAACGAGAGTACTCCAATTGATTTATTAAGAGACATTCTGATATGAAATAATGAAGCAAAAGGAAAGTAACAGAAAGGACTCTAAATAACCTATGAACCAAAGTTAAAGACGTAAATCGCCATGTGGAAACCTCAGCGAACAAATCGGACTGTAAATTCTACGGTCGCATTAACTTTAAAAAATATTAAAGTTTACTGGGTACATATTTGATAATTTTGCAAAATAGATAAGCAAGATGTATTCTGATGATTAACTTCAGTTTATGCGGAATCCAAATTCATAGCGTATTTTGCGCATTTTCCACCAGTTATGCATTATCGTAATTTAGGTAATCAGATGACAAACATTTATCTTTACTCATTGCCGTTTATTATCCTTATTCACAATTTTCACGTTTATTATCCTTATTCACAATTCACAAGTCATTTATATGAACAAATATCAGAACTTGCTAAAGTACACAATTCGGAAAGGTGGGCAAAAATAATAGCATGCTAGAAAGGAGATAACGAGATGAAGATCCTGATGAAGATGAATAGAATTAAGGTGCTGTGAAATCATAAAATTCATTTCTTGATATCACCATCTAAAAGAGGCACGTATATGTAATAGAAAGAAATAATACTTCAGCATTCCTGCAAGTAAAACCAACATTTAAGGAGGTAAATTAAACCTTTCCTCCCTTTTTCATCCCAACTAAAAATTTAACGTTACACGAGTACCCAATTTGGACAGGTGGACAAAAAACACTAGGGCGGTGGAGAGGACATACGATGATAGAGGTCAATAGAGGTACTATGAAATTATGGAGGTTCTTTATTGATCTTACTACCTGAAATAGGCACGTGTATGTAATGCAAAGTAATAATACTTCAGCATTCACGCGAGTAAAATGAAATTGGAAATTTAACTGCTTGATCACTTACAAAACTCATTTCTACTATTACTCCTAACTTTTACGGTAAGCTTTCCAATGAATTTATGGCGCTAAATCTAATATTGTGAAATATCTTAGAAGCATTAAGCAGAGGGGTCAAAAATATAGTTAAAGGGATGGTATTGCCAAAGGCACATGATACAACGTTTAAGTGCAGCACTAGTAAAGTTGTTGTTTATGTCTGGCATAAGCTCAGCCGCTATGCTTGTTAACCAAGACATCCACCAGAACTACCTGAATGACCTTATTCCTTTAAGGATACGTATCCAGATCCAAGTCAGAGGGTAACCAAGCTTGTAGATATTTCGCATTAAACAGCTATTGTCCCGATAGGAAATCCTACCCCCCTCCCCAACAAAAAACCCCGACTAATGATCACCTAGATTTTCTATATTAAAGCCTTTCTGAGGGCTCTACTTTCCTAGCCTTTGTCTGGCGTTTTGAAATCCCTGTTGTTTTCATGAAGAGATTGGGCACTGGGATACATGACTTTTCATATCATATTTAGGAGATGATGACGTATATACCAGGTAGACCCACACTTCTATATACTTCAACATGTAAACCTGTAGATTATCGATAAAGCAATTTTTTCAATTGAAATAGAGTTTCTATATTCCTGCTTAGCTTTAATACATGTAAATTTTCTTAAATTTTCTTAAATTTTCTGGTTGGAAAGATTTGATCAGTCGTAACTATCTGACTTTGAGAAGCAAGTAAAGTATCCCAGAATGTTTCTCAAAACTTTGCTCCTGCATCAAAATACGCAGACACCTCAAACTGTTGGTTAGAAAAGTATTTATTATCAGAATGTTCCTATAGCAACGGAAGCAATCAAGACAGCATTGTATTACCAGGCACGAAAGAGATTTTACTTCGAAATATTTTGTTGCTTGGCCTATGTACTTCTATATATATTAAACATATTTGCACTCATCTATACCCTGTTTATAATAATCAAAAACTGGTGTTGGAATGATGCTGAATAAAATGTCTTGCCTTCAATTGATTTCTGTCTATGGAGACGTATTCATTATCGAAAATCTTTCAAGCAGTTCCTGTACGTCTACCTGATAAGTGCTGGTGTACTATGTAGACATAAATGAATCTACTGAGTATCTGTTTTCTTACTTCTTTGGTTTGAGAAGACTGAGCGCATTCTACTGCATACATAAGTGAATATCCACTTAAAATGTATAAGAGAAGGTTCTTGTTTTTCTTTATCTTTGCAATTATGAAGCTCTCCAATGCTATACACAATGTTATTAGAACTGAGTGTGAAAGAGCTGGATCTTTCATTTTAGTAGGTAAGGATAAGAAACAAAGTGGAATCCGGCTTAAATCTGTTGATGTCGTGAGTGACACAGAGTGTACTCATCAGTGCATAGATACAGGTCGTTGTGATGCAGTTAACATCGAAGATAGCAGTGCTGCTAAATATCGCTGTGAGCTTCTTGAAAGACCTGCTGCTGGTACCATGTTGTCAGATCATCGCTTCTGGAATACATACATGAGTACAATTGATGGTCGCCAAATGAGACAGGTAGGCTTTGATTGTAAAGTAAAGACATTGTTTTTTAACTTCATAGGCTAATATAATCGTTCTACTAATTATTGTTGCCAGATACTAGTCACAGCACTTGACTAGATTGAAAGTAGAAAACTTTTCACGAAGTAAATATATATAAGATGATTGTAACACGTTTTTGCAAATAACTGTAACTTGAGTGACAGGTTTACATTTTCATCGGGAAGGAGGGAACGTTTCCTAATTGAGCTAACTGAATGTGAATTTTCCTATGTGCTTCTCCTACGGAGTTCATTAGAAAAAAGCAGACGTCAGTATTATCATTTTCGAAGACAAAACATCCTTCAACGCTAATCTTTTCATACGTTACTGGCAAAAGCTGTAGGATATAACGGCCCAGAAGAGTCAGGTAAATCCATTCAGCTTATAGAATTTTATTCCATGATATAAATCCCGTTAATGGCATAATTTCTATTTCTCTAGTATCTATTTAAACTACAAATAATATTGGAGGTAGGCCAATAATGCAGCATTAAAAGTGCATTAATATTTGTAAACTTTTACTTCTCTTATAATTTTCTTTTTCTTTTCAATTGATAGAGGGTAGAGGATACTACAGACAATAAGGATTGGTCTTATCCTGGTAAATTAGACAATTTTAAATCCCAACTTAAAGTATTTGTCTTTATAACAGTATTTCAGTATGTAAGACTGGTTCTTCCCCATTTTCATAGGTTCTTGTTAATACCCTCTATAATAAATTATGTATAACAATGGTTCGTCCTTCAAGATGCCATTTATTGACTTTTTAATGATATCCTTATCAAGATTTTCTCCTGTCAAACACGTTTGTTGATATAAAACAACATAAGGAAACAATCGTAAATATAAACCATATATGGGCTTCCTACCTGTCATCATGAATAGATGTTTAGATATGGGAACAATAGAACCTTCATAACTCCCAGAAATCGAACTTTCTTTAAATCGAAGTTTCACCAGTCCTTGAAATTTTTTTATACTTCCTAATATATTAACTCTATACTCATAACCGTTACCTCCATACAAGAGGAGATCGGAAAAAGTAAATGGACTTGACTGGATGCGTGTCAATTCAATATTTAGAAAATCTTGGATTTTATGGTGATGAGCCTATCCCGGGAATCCAATGTGATCCTTTATCTGATTTACAACACAATTTAAACTTCCTGCCAGGATCCTGGCCAGAATCAATACAAACCATACAGCAACGAATGTGGTTGAAATAGATAGCGACATGGTGACAAGTTGGGAGCATCTTGCCGTCAAGGAAATCGTTGCAGAAATCATAAATGACACCCAAGAATACGAAAATGACGAAAGAAGGGACGAAGTCGATGATGATCCAGCAATTCCTCTTTCGAAAAGTTGAAAACGCAATAAATGTTGGATTGCTTTTCCTTTTTCTACGATAATGATAATGTGAAGGGCAAAGTTGAAAGTTGAATGTCCATTTGGATGCTATCGCGCACACGTCAAACAACGAAAGATACGTTCTTCAACTGCCTACTCGTTGCTTTAAGATTTTATCACTTCTACAGCAACAGTTTATGAACATGAAAGATTCTGCAATTTTTATAGCACTTTTGGTTTTCTCCGTACTCAGTAATGTAGCTTTAAGGTGAAAGGAGACAGCAAAACGCGGTTTCCCCCCCTGCAAAACACAACTACCCCTAATTCTCAACTGTATGTTCAAATATCCTTCTATTTCTTTGATATTGTCTGAACTCCCATAATTCGAGCATTCCAAAACTCCAACAAATGTGTGCGGTCCTCTGAGTATTCGAGTTACGGAGATTCTATTGTAGTCCTTCCCATACAAGGATCATAATATCATAAGCTCTCAGACTCACATAGTGGCTAGAGTGGTAATAACAGCGTACAACCAATGTTTTCATGTAAAACTAGAGTCTATAGATTACTTTTAACTTAAATATTTTACAGAACTTATCAACTTTGTTTATGTGTGGGTGTCAGTCGTGGAAAACAGCGACAAACAATTTTAAAACCTTTCGCGTCAATATGGATAATTACCTGGCCTAATGCCATTTTTCGGCACTGTATAAAGCGGATATTTTTTACGGGCTTGACTGAGTCCTTTAGTGGTGTTCTTAAACTGGAAAATTAGATAAACATGATGTTGAGCAGAAAACGAAACGAGTTTTTATATCAGGAAAGGTAGATTATATGAGTTCATTCATCTGTGTACGAAGTGTTAGACGCCAAATAATACGTATAGGATACGTGAAAAAACACTTTAGGAAACAAATAGAATAACAGTTTTGTACTAGAATGTTTTGTGGTTTGAAAATCTGTTCATGAATGACCACATAAATAGAACAAAGATCAAAACAAAACATATTAGAACAAAAGATTAGCCAATGTGTTAATTAAACAGTTCTTGTATTCCAAGGGAAGGGAAGAATACATTCTAGTATACAAGCCTGCCAACGATGGTTTGCGATACACAATAGTGTTAAAATGTTCCTGTGAAAGTGTAATGATAATGTCCAGGAAGGTTAACGGCTTATAGGGCTTACGTTTTACGTTACATTTAATGTTCTGATGCTATATAGTAAGATTGTAAAAGGTTGTACCTGAGTGCAGGAGGAAAACAACAAAATGGAGACGTCAACGTACCTTCTGTACAAGAAGGACAAAATTTGGCTTGACAGTTTTCATCCATTTACGTTCAATATACGCCAGATTATGTTGAGTTTTTGGAGTCTTTAGGATGAGATGAAAAGCGAGGATAGGGGTAGCATTAGGAGAATATAATTATCATACAAAGATGAATAAATAAATATATCGGTCAAAAACGAATATGAAGGGAGAAGTATGGAAAAATATGATAGCTAAATGAAGAAAATAAACAAATATAATAAGAAGAAATAAATAAATAAAAATACGAATATTAATAAAGTGAAGAAATAAAGGCTAGACATACAGGTATGTAGAATCTATTGAATAATCGTACGTCTAAGGACAGCAGCAATGAGATGACTATCATTATTTAAATAGAACTTGTCCATATTCCTAATCAGCGAAGTTACTGCTGCCGATTCTGTTGATTCTGACTTATTACATCTTCTGTCGACGTGACAAGGACTGGCCTGAGCCCTCATTGCTTGTATGGTAGAAGTTTTTCTTACGTTATATCTTCATTACATATCCACTAATTGAATAAGTGGTTTGGTTGTTTTTTAAGAATTTTTTTTGTTTGTGTTTTTTTGTTTTTCTTTTTATTGTTGTCGTTGCTTGTCTTTTTCTTGTGAACTAGAACTGTCGTATTATTCGCAGTTTAACATGCCAAATGTTTGACTGTAATTAGATAAATGTGAATAAAATACATTGTGAGTTTAAAAAAAAATTATTAAGACTCTTTCAACAATTTCTCTCGTAGAACTTCTTTTGAATCCTAAAGCCTTTGTTCCACTTGATGACATTCTATGTAACCAAAACTGTCTGTATCTAGTTGGTAACAGTTTATATAAACAAACGAAGGGCTTTGTTGTTGAAGGAAAAAGAGTTTATGACAAATATCGCCGCAGATGCGTTGTGGAGAGCAAGGTTTTTTGGAAAGTTGCAGCCGTTACCTTGGGCATTTATAAAGATACTGAACTTGGGTAAGTTTTTAAAGTTGCTTTTTATTGTTACACTGTTCTGATATGACAAGTTTTTGATGGAAGTTACTTTGTTGATACAGAATGATAAAATCACATGGGCACCAACAAACCAAGGAAAGATAGATTTACATGGGGCCTACAACTTTTAATTGTCAGCAATATGATCACGTGCATTTGCACATACTCCTCACCCGGCTCATACTTTTACGCTTGTGGAGCTTCAACGTTCATATAAGTCGAGGAGGCATATCTCCACGAGATGATTTCAGGATGATTCACTTGAAAAATTTTCGGAAGATCGTTTTAGACGTTTGCCACAATTTTATGACGCTTCCCGGAAATGAGCCCCGTTCTACAGTCAGTAGAATTTGAGTTGAAAACGTTCTAGCGAGCGAAATGCACTGAGTCCTACGTAAAAATGATAAAATAATTTATTCTTCGAAGGAAAGTGATAATATTATGTATTTGAAGACCTGGAAAGCCTACATGAAAACGATCCATTGTCAGTTTTAGTTATATGAAGTGTATAGAGAAAGAAACCAATAAGGTAATACAGGCCGCTAGGGAAAAAAGTATGCCTGCATTATCAACCATTTTCAGGTATTTCCAGGACGATACCCCATTCCTTGGAAAATCTATTCGGGCTTATGTTTCAAGCTACTAAGCAAATAGAGACCATGGGCGTAGATTCTGTTTGGAATGGGGACTTGTCTCCCTCACTTTTCCTGACGGGTGAACAACAGCTGCTTTATCCGTCAACGTTTGGGCCCAGATATGTGAAATTGTCCACGTTTAATCCTTTTGTCCCCTCCCCCCTCCCCCCACAACACATTCTTACAGCAATCTGCGCCCATGGTAGAGCCAAAAAATAAGATACACTATTAAGAATAAGAATTTTTAACTTTTTGAATAAACGTTTAAGAGAATGACTTCGATGCATTAAAATTCATTTCTCTGTTTCTGTAGTGTGAATGGCTAACGTTCCACAGACATATTTCAGACTTTTTGGTTTATTTGTAAAATTCTCAACTTTTCCTTGCCGCAATCTGCTCTTCAGATATCTCACTTGAACTGCTCTATGCAAGAAAGAATCTAAAATATCACATTTATGCATCGTTCCATGAACAGACAGTTGATCGTTCTCCGTATGTCCGTAGGCCAGTGCGGTTTAAGTCCTTAGTTATGCCTGTTGCCTGTCAGCAATTCAAATTAAGCCGAATCTTCTTCAAATATCTGAAAATGAATTGATGATGATACTTCATCATACACTAACAATCGGTATTTACCATTTTCTGTATTACTTGCATGTACAATCCGACGGTTGATTCTATTTTCTGTCTGCTTCATTCATCTAAAAAGCATTAAATTGTATCGCTTTCCATCAAGGAAGAATCTCAAATATGTCAACCCCAGATATCATGATTCAGGGACTTTGAAAAGTGCTTTCAGGTTACAAAACGAGTTTGGTATTGTATCACTTTTGATATTAAACAGGGATAATATATAAAGGTCACTATAGTCAAGATTAATGTCGAACGAAAAAGTGTAAAGGTTTGTACTGCAAACTGATCTAGGAAGCAGAAAGAAAGCGTGCTCAAAATGGTGTTGAAGAATTAAAATGGACCATAAATAAGAAGCAATAATGCATACAAAACGCACTTTTTTCTGTACTATATTAGCCATTTTGTTTTAACATGATTATGATCTAATTATTATCTTCTCGACTTTACATCCTGGGAAGAAGCTCTAGTTTTAGCGGTAGAGCTATTTTATAGCCATCTCACTCTGAAATGTTTTGGGGATGATTTGGAATCCTCAATGGAAAATTTAGGATATTGTCTGCAAACACGTTTTCCGCCCATTTCCTTTTGTTTACACAACGGACCTCACTTCTTGTAATTGTTATAGTTTGTTGCAAACATTCAAGATGATCTTCCTGAAATTCGTCAAGAAAATAGTCCTAAAAGTGGTCTAGAGAAGATCCGCATTAGCTTTATTAGGCCACGGCTCATTATTTCCCTGATTGATAAACACTCAATTGTTTTTTTCTTTCTGAATGTTTCTCAAATTTAGTAAGGAGCATTTTGAACTAAAAATGATACAGGATTTTGCTACTTGCATGTTGTTACATATCGGGAAGCTTTCATATGCATGTATAATAGCTCTTTTCATCCCTTTTAACCTAACAAACAATGATGATGATGATGATGATGATGATAATGATGATAATGATGATAATGATGATAATGATGATGATGATGATAATGATGATGATGATGATGATGATGATGATAATGATGATGATGATAACGACTTTCTTTCTTGCTGGAAGCACAGTGATTTCCTTAAATTTTTGTTTTACAGGGACCACACATAGCACAGGTTACTTTAGCGGCTTGGGAATGTGGTTCTCTTGATTTCCCAGAACCTCCATATCCGGATGAGTGAGTAGCCTTTATGCTAATGACAGGTAGTTACTTTTTATTGGAAAGTAAAGACAGGTGTCTTTTTTCTCGTGTCGTTTGCATCCTTAAAGCTAGCTTTGTTTCTGTTAATTTTCTCCTTATTGTTTTGTTGTTTGGATACCTTCCCTTTACTTTCCCTTCCTTTCCCTTCATTTAGTTGGAGGAGAAAGTAAAGACAGGTGTCTTTTTTCTCGTGTCGTTTGCATCCTTAAAGCTAGCTTTGTTTCTGTTAATTTTCTCCT